>CAUYSK010011390.1:0-14821 GCA_963575035.1 Avahi laniger | reverse complement strand
GAGAAATAGAGGGAGAAGGGAGGTCAGGCTTAATTGTTGAATGAATGAATGCGTCTGTCACTGTTAGAGCTTTAGAGTTGGGGAGGACTTCGTCAGCTTCCAGACGTTGTCCTCACCAGTGCTCTGACCATCAGCAAATCTCCATAGGAGATTTCATCATTTTGAAAATCTTCATCATTTTGAGAATAATTCTTTAAAAAGTGGGCCCTTTTGTACGATGAAAGACTGTCAATTTTTGAAGGAGGTAACCATGTTTGACATTATCCAGGTAAATGTGTCTTTGTTAGAACATCTTATTATAACTCAGATGAACTTGCAGGTAGTGAGCTGGGATCACAGTTGCATGAGCAAGAGGGCAACGGAGAGGAAGTGGGGGACGTGGAAAGCTTTTTGGCTGTGTGCAGGCTCCTTAGGGTGCAATCCACGGTTATCCAGAACACGCTGGACCCAGAGCTGGGTTAGGGCAGCTGTTAACGTCAGAGGAGATCTTATCCGGCAAATAGGGCCTGTTGGGGAAGGTTCCAGGCAGCCTGATGATCTCTTGAGCAGGGTAGTTGCTTCGTGGTTCCAGGTCTCCACTCCGAGTTAGCTGGTAGGTGACGTACAGGGAACAGGGTTCGGCTTCGGGAAGAAGGCAGGATGTCAGGGACCTCACCTCTCCTTCCGCATCAGGACGGGACTTGGCTTCCAGCAGAGGACGGAAGTGCCCCTGCCGAGATTCCAGGATAGAGCAGCTGGGCATATCCTTTAAGCAGCTGGAGTGGTTCCTCAAGTCCAATGAAAAGCTTCCCAGAGAGGTCAAGGGAAAGCAAGGCCGCTTGACTGACGGACAGTCAGCGCGAGATGCACAGACGCGGTCCTGTCTGTGCTCGGCCTTCCCATCCGTCCAGATGGCAGCCTGACTGTGACAGGCTTTGCCTGGGCCGTGTGCTCCCCTTCACGTCGAAAGGGGACACGGTCACTTGATGGATCGGTCCCCGAGACTGCAGCGGGGGCAGGGGACGGGCGCAGTTCTCCGAGGGAGAGCGCTGAGCTGTTTGCCGGAAAGAGCAGCAGATGTCCGCTGCGCAGAGCCCACATGCACGCTCGGTGCGGGACGGTACAGCCATGGACCGAAAATTTTACTTTCCCTCTGGCTCCTGCAGCCGTGGTCTAGAAATGAGAGCGGTATTGCCGAATAGTTTCAATTCTAACCTCCGCACTTTTGCAGGTGCTCCGTTCCTTCAGTGCCGCATTCGAAAATGTGGTATGTAAGTCGTAGCCTTCAAAGCATCCAGTTCACTGTTTCCAGAGTGGCGGCTCCTGCCTCTTGTGCTCTCTGCGAGCAGCTGCTCTCAGGCTCCCAGTCGGACGTTTGCATGACCGTTCTGCTCCGACAATGCAGAACATGGAATTTCCAGTCTCCTTTGTGGCCACAGTAACTGCCTCTGTCTTTCTAATTAAATAAACTGTCTATGTATCAAACATCTATCAGAAGATACCATTAAAAACAAAACAAATGAAACACAGACATCTAAATTATTCAGCCAAAGATTGTTTTGATCCAGAAGCTCGAGCAAAAAAATAATGATAAAAATACATGCGTTAGATGAGGACTTTTAATTATTATTTTTCCCAGAGGAAAAATAAAAGTGTATTAAGCCTTTGAAAAGGACAGTGTGTGATGCTCATAATCTCCTCCAGAGTAGCACCTAACTTCAGCCACACCTAAGTTCCGCAGATGTACCTCTGAAGTCTCTAGCTAGTTTTCCAGTTAATGTTCCTTTACTAGAGTCTACGAGTGTTGCAAGCATGAGTGTTTGCTTAATGATCTTAATCTAGGTGAAGAAACTTGAGCAATTAATACAGTCTCTTTAATGCCTAATATTGGAGGCCGTTGAGTAAAAGGTTATATAATTGGACTCCCCTGAATATCTTTAGGAGATAATATAATAGATACTCTGATCCAATTCCAGCCTTACTTATAATTGCAATAAAGTTGAGTGTGCAAAAACTTAATGGTTCTATAACCACATTACCAAGCAACAGAATGATTTTGTGTCTTTGTTCTCTTCTCCCTCCTACCTATCCACCCCTGCATTTCTGTTGCATAACCCCTATGCAGATGACAATTTGGGGTGGGGAAAAAACATGTACTTATTTAATATTAATTTATAAAATCATATGGTAAAGTTCATTATTTTACTGTCTACATTGACTCAACACTGGTCGCTATTATTAAATGTTATCCAGAAAATTAAGAAATATTAATACCTAATGTTAGTGCCTTTAAGACTTTTATTTTTTCTCTATTGAGTATTTTGAAGGGGAGGTTAACTTTAGAATCTTTAGGAGAATAAGGTGACAAGAACGGTTTGAATGACAAGTATATTGCCACCTTGCTAATATAATGTCATCGCATGAACCATATTTTATGGGTGAGGAAGCTGAGGCCCAGTGGGTCAATAACTTGCCTGGTATTACGTTGAAATGCCTTAATCTGAATTCGAACACAGATCTGACTACGAAGGCTATTTCTTTTCCCCTATGGTCTGCCTTTCTGATTTCATAATAAGAATAATAGCTAAGATTTTTGCCTATGTGTGAAGGGCAGGCTCTATCCCAAGTGCTTTACACGCATGTGGTCTCATGTGATCCCACAAAACCCATGTAAGAGAATAGCCAGCCAAAGCTTAATTATTAAATAACTTGTCTAAAGTAACCACAGACCTAAACAGTCTCTCTCACTCTTAGGCACGATTCTGGAATGCCTTCCCTGATTATATTCTGTATCTTAAATATTACTGATTACCGTGTTACAGTGGCTGTAAGGAGATTTCTGTTTATTAAGTGATTAATCGTTTGTTGTACTTAAAATCCTTCATTAAAAGTAATAGACAAAATTAATTTGAACGCTATTTTATTTAACCCAGTGCGTCCAAAATATTATAAATTTAGCATGTGATCAAAATAGAAGATTATGGATGAGATTTTGTAAATCCTACGTTTCTTTCACGTCTTGGGCTTTCGCTTGGAGTCACATCAGGGGGCGGGGTGTGTTGCACCGTCAGGACGCTCTTCCTGCTTAAAGCTTTCAGTGCGTTCCGACTACATAAAGAATATAAATTCAAGCCGCGTATGGTTTCTCCCAACCTGGCCCTGCCTCTTTCTGGTTTATGCTCCAGCTGTTTACTGTTACTGGTCCTCACGTTCCTGGAAATGCCAAGTCCATCCTGCCCTCCATGGCTTTGTTCCTGCTCTTCCCCTGTTGGCTTCACGCTGTGCCTTCTCTTCCCTTATGTATCGTCGAGATCTCAACCCAGCTTCTCCTTGGGAGGTCTTCTCTGACCATCGGTATCAAACAGCAGCAGCTGTAGTCATAGCGTCACCAGCAGTGCCAACGGCAACAATGGGAATAGCTAACACTTGTTCAGCTCTTGCTACCTGCCGGGTTTTGTTCTTTCCTGTTATTAACTCAGTGGGTCCTCACACCCCGCTTCAGGGTTTTGTTCTTTCCTGTTATTAACTCAGTGGGTCCTCACACCCCGCTTCACGGTCAGGTACTGTCATTATCTCCATTATGTAGATAATGAAACCAAAGCACGGAGAATTCCGTCAATCATTCTGTCTGTCCCTTGTTTTATTTTCTTTGTCACTCTTACCGCGACCTGTGATTACCTTGCTCTGCTGTAGAAAATGACACTCTGACAGACGGGACCTTGTCTTATGTCGTGCTGTTTCTGTAGCTTTTTTAAAAATGCCTGGCAGATGGCGGGCACTTAAATATGCTGAATGAATGAATGAATGAACGAACTAATGAGCAATGGGACTTACTTACTGGATTGTGACATTTAGGATGAGAAATGGAAAATTTCAGAGACAATGCTTCTGCTGTCATTGTACGAGAAGGTCAAAAGCCTTTCACTTAAATAACTGTTGAGCATTTTTCTTCTTTGCTGTGTGATATTGCGTGCACGTGGGCGTAAGCACGCGCGTGACGATGAACCAGGCCAGAATGGGAAAGGGAGACCACGTCGGCGTACCCAGCAGCCTCTGGTCAGTAGGGGCCAGGTAGTTGCTGGGGACAGATCACAGTCACTGCTTATTTTTTCAAATGTGGAAATTCAGCTACGATCACAAAGCACCATTCACCTTCGTGACTGAGTTTTGGCTGCAGATTAAGTAAAGCGACTGTTCTTGTGAAAAATGTCTTCAGAGAGTCTCAAGTAGGGAAATTCTTTTATTTTGCTTTTTAAATTTCCCTGCTCTTCTAACAAATGGGATATTGATTTTTTCCCCCCATTTGGTGCCCAGTGGATACTAATTTCACAGGATTTTAGAGCTGAAAGTGAATGTCCTATTATTAGCCGGGCTTCCGCATTTTGCAAGAGAGTAACCCCCAGGTGTGAAGCGGTTCGTGTGGGGCCGCATAAGCGATTGGCGGAATAAGTAGAGTTCACCTCGCAGCCGCTAGGCGAGTTAAGTGATCAAATGCTGTTAGGGAAAGACCAACAGTTGCTCACCTCAGAGTCATAATTAGGATGCTGACACACCGGCATCTTATGTTTTCTTGACAATGAAAATTAATTGCTGGAAGCCGAAATGGTCACCGGGAGGTGACCGTATATCCGTATTTGGTAATACAAAGTAACGTCCTCTCGTTAGCATATTCAGTCGTGAAAAGTGACATGTGACTGTTTACGCTCTACACTGAAATTCTTGGTCCCTCAGAAGTCTAGAAATAGCATTTGGTCATTTTATCACTAAGAGTGCAGAATTCAGCCTGGTAATCTCTCTGGTTTAGTGTGTGCTTGGGAAAATACTAAGTCATTTTGTCATTAGTTGAAGTAAACCACAATTCAGAAAACAAAATTGCTTTTCTGCTAGGGGGGAAATAAGAAGCAGAATGCTACAAATGTTTGATGTGGAATTTTCAGTATAGCTAGAATTCTGAATTGCTGAGTCATTGTCTATTCCATTTGGCATAAATGAGGAAAGGTCTTTTCCTTGCCCATTTCAATAAAAGCTGGACCAGAATCATGTATTCTGAGACACTGGTTTGATTCTGGCCACTTTTAACAAGTTTTGGACCTTGGACAGCATAACATGGAAAAAGGCTAAGATGTCCCAGAAGCCACTAAACAATGTGCTTTTGTGGAGAAAGAGCCTTGCTCAGTTCGATTCCGTGTAGCGACGGATGAGTGGATGTGTCTGCCCATTTGCTCTGGAAAACTTTCAATTTCAGAAGACCACTAATGGTATTAGCGTACATCAGTTGTCTCACCAAGCTCCAGGACATTGGGGTGAATGCCTGAGCGATTCTTCTGGGGAATCCAAAATGTGAGGAAGGAGAATGTAGCTGGTGTCGTTAACGCCGTTAGTTTACGTGTCTGTACTTGGGCCACTTTGAGATGCCCCCAAGAACTTGGAAGTTTGGAGGCTTGAGTGCGTCTTCTCACTTCTTTGTGAGACTGACACGTGATAGGAGCAGAGTCCCTGGATTGGTTCCCGGGTCTGCAGGGTTTGATGGTGACCCCGCTGGAAGATGAAATACCAGTTTGAGTTTGTGGACGAAGGTGGTCAGGAAAGGGGTGGGTCACGGAGTTAAGCATTGTCAGGGCTCCTCTCAGCTTTGGAAGGGAGACGTGTCAGATAACGGGCTTGAAGTGTCTTGGCCCCATTGCCAAGGTATTCCAGCAGACTTTGAAGATTGGGGTCCTATGGGTACATCTCCCCCTTTCGTGGGATTGGGAGCAGCAGACTGTCCTTGGCCTGATGCCGTGAGACTCTTACCTAAGCGCTGGTGAGTGATGGATTCGGTGCTCACCAGACACACCGTCACTTGGTCATTTAACTTGCAACATAGGCCATGCTACGAGAGCTGCATTGATTATGGGGTTTCAGTTATTCTAGTTCCTATGCCAGTTATTTATCATGATCAATTTTCTCATGGTCGTATGCATTTATGCATCAGTCTTACAGGCTTGCATAACCTCTGCCTACTTAAAAGAGAGGGGTCTTTTCCTGGTTCACTGCTAATCTGGTTTTGCTCATTTGTTAATTCATCAGATATTGAAGGCTGCTCTGAACCGGAGGTGTGATACCCAGGTAAAGCAGGTGAACTGGCAATTACACCACAAGGTAAAGAATTACCACCCCAAGACATTGCTGGACCTCGAATCTAGAAGAAGCCCCCCAGTTCTAGAGTCCCAGCTTATGAATTTATTATTATCTACCCTGTTAATTCTTTAAGTATAAGAGATTACGTTTATTGTAATGTTACAATATTAGGCATTTTGTTAAGTACTTTGCATATATGTGTTGTTATTAATACCAACTATTCCAGGAGGTGGACACCTAATATTTCTATTTTACAGATCAGGGAACTAGAGCCTAATGAGAGTAAGAAACTACCCAAGGTCATATTTTATTCTTGGCTTTGCCATTTACCGAATACTGTCCACTTGGTTATACCTGCTACGGGGTTTGGACCTTTTCCATGGTGGGCTTTAGAGTTCCGCTGGGACGGCCTCAGTACCAGCCCAGGGAAGGCGGGTCACTGCAGGATCCCAGAAGCAGTCAGCCGAATGCCTTAGGGTCCAGACCCATTAAATGTGCAAGACTGTGTGCCCTGTCTGTCCAATATTTTGCTAGAAAAAGCTGTAAGAGATACCAAAGAGCATGATTTGATTAGGATGAGTTTCTTTCTATTGGTAGAATTCACCTTTACCATGACTTAAGCCCATATGAGGCTTCCAAAGGCCTGACCTACCAGAAAGACTCAGTAAGAACTGTTAACTGGATCCACGACTTCCCTGTCCTCCCGTCTCCTTTCCGTGAGCGGACGACATAAAAGCAGCTCAGTTCTTGGTTGTCCTCAGGGGTCAAGACAGGTAGACGAAGAGCTACTTGCAAACTTTAATGCCTTCTGTGAACAAGCCCTCTAAGTTATTATAATAAACCCTAAGGGTCATGGTTTCCCTCCTTAAAACAAAGCATAGAACAGGGCGTGGGAAGGAATGGAAACGGTGCGGTCTTAGCTTTGCCCTCTTTGGGGCAGGGTGGTATAGGGGATTCTCCTTTCGATTATGTTCGTTTCCACTATGTAGCAATAGCTGAGTGAAGGCGTTGCCCAGCTGTGCGTGCAGAGCTCTTTGTGTGGTCATCATAGCTGATGAAGGTGGAGATTTGCAGAGGAAGTAAAAAAAAATAATAATATAAAATCATAAAAATAACGCTGTCTGGTGAGTACTGAGGAGCTATCAAATTGAGTGTAGGGAATGTGTTTTCTCACCCCTAGCCCAGAAGTATGAGATCAGAATTGCTACCCACCTTCAAAGTGCTCATTAATCAGATAAAAGAGCCCTGTTTCTCTTCTGCTGGAACAGTCTAGATGGATACATTACTCCTGTATCCATCCAGAGCCAACCTGCCTGTTTCTAATGATGTAAGGTGAGAGATCATTTAAGACTCTAAGTATAATAATTACAAACTCTCACCTCCCGAATTAGCACGAACGCTGGTCATTTCCCCCGAGGTTGTGTGCACGCTCTCAGGCAGTCCTCCGAGGTTGCTGTCACCTGCTAGGAGTGAACAGGGAGTCAGGCGCAGAACACAAGGTCATACCTGCAACCTCTGCTCTTCGGACATCCTGGGAGTGGGCTCCAGGTGGCTGTGGGGTCTTCGTGTCACTGCCAGATTTGCCGGGGTGCTGATGGTGCTGAGGACAGAGGGCGGGGTACCCCCCAGCTCCCGTTGGCTGAGGGCCTTGCTCCTGCTTTCAGGGCAGACGTCCCTCCCTCAGCGTCCCACCTGGTCAGGGTACCCCAGAGTCCCAAGAGTTCTGCTTCTGAAATTCAGCTTCATGTACATCTTTGCAAGGCTTTTCCACAGTGCCCAGGTGAAGAAATCCTACACCGTCTGTGATATTCTGTGCCCAGAGCCACCCAGCCCCTTCAGCGGCCCCACCTTGACAACAGGTCACCCGTTAAGACTTTTCCCCTCATTTCAGTGAGTTTTCTCTTTAGAGATCCCTTATTATCTGACCTTGGTTGGGGCCCTGCTAATCCATTCGAATTGTTTTAATGACTCTAATTTCCATTTAAGGGAAGGGGTTGATTCCAATTCCTTTTGTTCCAGGGACAGTCCTTTGCCCCTAAAAATTCTTCAACACACATTAGTATCTAAGGGGGAGATACAATATCCGACTGCCCCTGGCAGCACTTGAGATCCCAATGCGAACGGGTACGTCCGGTACAGAGTGACAACACCCAGCTCCTCAGCTGAGCGTATCCGGTGCCAGGTTCTGAAAAGCCCCGTTATGTAAAGTCATACACCCTGCGGACACCGGCTCGGAGCGGACCGGAGAGCTGGTTTTCCGGAGGCTGTCTGTGCGATCCAGGTGCCGGGAATAGTACCCTCTGGTCTTTGTGCTGCCGATAAAGGATGCTTACAGTCATTTACGATCGATATATTTCTATTTCATAATCTCTGCGTAAAATTTCAATCATATAAAACTAGGAGGGAAAGCTTACCTTGTGTCTAAAACGTGGTGTGGTGGAGGACCGTCACTGACCGTGTGACCGTGGCAGGCTGCTAAGGGGTCCCAGAATGTGAGGTGTCTGTGACAGCCCTCCCTTGGAGCCACGTGACCGCCAGGATGAAGAGGGTAAAACAAGACTCTCCTGCGCCTCCTGCTTGCAAGGCTGTCGGGGGCTGGCTGCCAGGCAGAGCGCGCGCTCCAGGCTCCTTCCCCAGCACGTGGGGCCTCCCGGACCGGCGTGGTGTCTCACCCACCCCTGCCCTGCACACATCACACCGCCCCTCACGCCCGGGTCCCTGTGCCCACGCCTCTCACCCGTGCAGAACCTCCCCGGCGATTTTCCGGTTTCCCGCAGTAGCCAAACCCCCAGGCCAGCTTTGCATGTGCAGCTTGTCACCAGCACCTGGCTATCGGGAGGTTTTTATCAGTGGGCGGGACAGCTTTTGCTTACCCTAAAAAAGCAGCCCCGTGACCTCTCCTCCGACATGCGGTGTGTATTTATTCAGCAAGCATGTCTTGAGCGTCTGCTGTCTGTGGGCTCTGGTGTGAGGAAGATGAGTAACGCCCCGTCTCTGGACCCAGGGGCTTCCCATTCTGGTAGGGGGAACCCCACTGATAAGCAGACAGCGGCAGAACCTTCCGGTAAGTGTTTTACGGAGAGTGGGGAGGTGCAGAGGCTGTACAACACAGACGGTCCACTGACTCTGACGTCAGAGAAAACTCCAGAAGAGACCACGTGTCGGCAGGTCTTTGGGGAGGCACTGACTCTGGGTAGGCAGGAAAAAGAGGAAAGATGGGACTTGGAGATACACTGTTGCCTTTTTTTTTCTAGGGAAGGAATTGATTTAATCGATTACCATTTCATTTAATTTTCCCTGGAAAGTATAATAAGCAGTTTAAAATATTTTCTGTTCGTTATCTGTTCTAGAACTTGTAGTTTTACAAGGTGTTGCCAACATTGTAACAAGGTACCCGGTTAAATCCGTTGTGTGGTTCTAAGGGTTGTGAGATGACTCGAAGTGATCTCGGAAAATTTAAAATTCGTTTGTGAACGTAAATTCTAATTGGAGAAAATTAAAGATGATCACAGTGAGTTAGATCAACGTGGCGGTTGCCTATTTAAACCTATTTATTTTTTTCTGTCGTCATCCAAAAACAAAAACAGAAAAGCATTAAATGTGTATGCTTAAATTTTTGAATATATTTTAAATTATCTTGTTTGTTTTGTCTGAAACTGTAATGTAAATAAGTTTAAAATTGTTACTTTTGGACATCTTTTTATATAATGGGAGGAAATAAGTTGAACATGTATGGGAGAAAGATGAGTAAAAATCTAAAATCGTTGTTCCTGTTTTCGAAATGGGTCTGTTTTTACATGACTATTAAATGCTGCCATTTAAATCTAATGGAAATTTTAGATGCAGGTATTTTACTCTATATTAATATTGTACAATAACACCAGTAAGAGGAAGCGTGTAGCTTTCAGCAGATTTTATATTCTAGACTCGTTATTAAATGTGTTTTTGGTATGGATGATAAAATGAAACATTTCTTGTCCAACGAGAAGACTGTCTCTTTTTCAGGTTATGAGAAGACAGATGAGGTTTCGGAAAAGACCTCGCTGGCTGACCAGGAGGAAGTCAGGACTATCTTCATCAACCAGCCCCAGCTGACAAAATTCTGCAATAACCACGTCAGGTAGGAACTGCCAAAGGATGCTCTGGGACCAGCCAGCACGGCAGAGCTGGAGAGGTCAAAACGAAAATGCTCGCCAAGAGCTCCTAGTGCGGGCAGGTAGTATTTGAGAGCTGTGTAAGATTTGGCACTGTGCATAGGCTGTTTCTCCCTCTTCTGTCCCATAAAGAAATATTAATAAGAGTCTGGAAGCAGGAAAACACAAGAAGGATAAGCACTCATCATACTCTACTAATCCTGTGTATCTGAATCATGAGAGCTATTTGCGGGTAAATGTCTTTGTCCGAAACCTGTTAATAGAGCAATGTGTTGTTTTCGGTTAACAAGTTTTAACATTTTAGAAGAGGCCATTCTGCACCCAGAACTCCTTTTCTTTAAATAGTCTTCCAATACTGGTTCTTGGTGCTTGTGAAATTTGGTGTGGTGTTGAGGAATGGGGGGCTGTGAGAATTATGTCCCTGCAAAGCTGTTTTATTCCAACAGTAATTTAAAAACTGTCCCTGTACGCACGGGTCACCAAGCGGCCTCTGAGACCAAGTGAATGTGCCCAGTGCCGGCCCAGTGTTTCTGTGGTGGCAGAAATCCCAGATTTAAGAAGTGCTCACTTAAAATTAATATTTGCAACTTCAAATTCTAGGGTAACATTTCTCCATTTGGGGATGCATCTCCTTTAATCTCTTTTCTATTAGAGAAACAAGAGGAAGATCTGGAAGTTTCTAAGACCTAAGTGGCGGTATCTCACAAACGTGGGCATGTCGGGTGTGTTTAGTGTGGAGTCCTAGCCAAGTGCCTAGTGTGGCCGTGAAGAAAATTCAGGGAGAAGCCCCAGAAACTTCCCCATTTCCCTGAAGTTATCCGGAAAAGACATCTCTGTGTACAAATGTCTGCTCCTGCTCAAATTGCTGATTTTTTTTTTTTTTTGGCAAGATTTTGTTTTCTCTCAACATGTTATTCTCGATCTTATCTAACATTGCTCTTCTTTGTAAGCTGCTCCTAGTAACGTCAAGCAGGATAGTTGGCCAAAGAGGACAAATGATATAACGCGGAAAATAAAACTGGTATTCTCGCTTTAGTGTTTGTGTGGCCAATTCCTCTCACTGTTTCTCATTTAAGTTAACGACCCTTTGTAATATTCTTCCAATTCGAAACAGCAGACATCCACCATCTGATTTTTATAGGGTAGTGAGAGAACTTTGTAAATGTGGGTGCTGATTATGGAGTAATTAAGTTTTACGCCACTTTTCGTTTTTGTCTTCCAGCACTGCAAAATACAACATAATCACATTCCTTCCGAGATTCCTCTATTCTCAGTTCAGAAGAGCCGCTAACTCATTTTTTCTCTTTATTGCGCTGCTTCAGGTAAAGTCACGTCATGAAACCTTAGTTCAAAGTCAGATGCTCAGGTATTAATAAATGTTTTTGTTACGTCTGTGGCCAGTGCCCTGGGGCTGACCTAGATGCAAAGGGGTCCGATGCTGTGGATGGAGGTTTCGGCGCCTGCCGCAAGCGGGGTCAGAATCCCACCGCCTCTCCGAGCCTGTGATTCATTTTTATCATTTTAGATGTTCTGTAAATTTAGTGTGGCCAGAACCGTTCATTTTGGGCGACAAAGGAGGATGGGACTTTTTCTTGAAATATTAATTTTCATAGCAGTGAAAGCGTCAACTCCGGACCTTAGAATGCTGGAATCACTGCTTTACATCTTGGGTTTCTGTTTGTATTTTTGTCAGTTACAATCAGAAAAAAATTGTTTTATTAAAAAGTAGTATATGTTAGTTGTAAAAAAAAGAATTTAAAAACCCAAGAAAACATGAAGAAAAAATTTAAAACTCTTATTATTCTACCACCAGAGACAAATACTCTTAAAATTTGAGCATATGCCCTTCTGATTTTTTTCTTTCCCCCCCTTTTAAGTATTGTTTATTGATTTAGTTTACAGAAGGGGGATCGTAGAATACATACTGTTTTGTGATCTGTTTTATTCATATAACAGTGTGTAGATACTTTCCCAGGTATTCATTGTGTTCCTAAAATATCATTTTTAATGATTATATGATATTCTAGTATATAGATGTACTGTATCTTATTTAACCAATGCCCCACTGTAGGTGTTAGTCCTATAGACTACTTAGCACGCCAAGCTAATTAACACGTTCTTCCAGCTCCTTACTCAATACCAGCAAATTGCCTCATCCAGTGTTAGTTTGCCAAGATAATAAAAAGCAGCAAGGCATAGTTTAGAAGGAACTAAGACTTTGTCGTTTTTAAATCTGTTATAAACTTTCTAGTTCTCATTGGATTTCTCTTTTTTTTTTTTTTCGAAATAGCAAATCCCCGATGTATCACCAACAGGTCGTTACACAACGCTGGTCCCTCTCTTGTTTATTTTAGCTGTGGCAGCTATCAAAGAGATAATAGAAGATATTGTAAGTATTTGGCTTTTTTCATCACTAAGTGTGACTCTGTTATTTAATATTTTTAAAAATATTAATTTCATAAGTTATTTAATGTTGACATAGACTGCTTAAAATACCCATTCAACTTAAAAATGTACAGAATAAGTTCTTAACCTCTGAGGTTAATTTTTGTTGATTTCTTTAGGATTAATATTGCTGAATGCTTGTTACAATATTCCGTTATGTTTCTTTGTTATTTAATTTAAGTTAAATAATTGGCTTGGAGAGAAAACTGTATCTGAATTTTATTTTCTATTAAATGAAGTAACCTCTAAATTATCTAAATGTAATGGGGTTTTGGGTATTTTTATTTTTAATTTAAATACTATAATTTTCACCTTTTTAAATGTTTGATTTCCTTTTTATCTTATTTTAGTAGTTCTTAAGTTTCCTTTTCTTTTCTCTGATTTTACTAACAGAAAGTAAAAGCAAATTCGCTATTTTTATCATTCCATAGTAGTAGAAAAAAGGGGAAGTAATTTTCCCCTTTATAAAATAAATTCAGGCTTTTTCCCCACCTCTAGTTTACCTGTTTTGACTATCTTACTTGAAGATGCCAATGTTTTGCTTTGTTTTGTTTTCCTATTCTTTTTAAATATTTCTTTACCTGCCTGAAATGACCTTCTGTCAAGTCTTAGGAAAGTTAGGTGTCAAGGTAAGGAAAGGCTGCGAAGTGTTTTAGAATGTGCCAATTTCAAGTTTCATAAACACTGACCTTTTTCTGTAGAGAATCTTATTAAGAAGATGACGTGAGCCATAGCATCACTAGACCTGTTAGAAATGGGTCGATTGAGCATTTAGATCATTGATCTCAAAAAGATGCAAGTATCAAAGAATAGTTACAGATGTCGTACATGTGTGTAAAACGCCGTCGTCCTCTTGATTGGAAATAACATACTCGATGGGTACCACTAGCTGAGAAATTGAAGAGATTGTCTTCTCACCTGTATGGCTCTCTCAGACTTGCGAACCTTTCAATTATGGTTGGATCTGGCTGTCCAGACTGGTCTTTAGCACGATTTTGTCTCTTTCTTTGCTTTATATACTCATTTTTCTTTCTTTGTTTAACCTAATTTTCATTGAGCACCCGTTATCTGCTAGACATTGTGCTATTGCTTTTGCAAATGTTTTCCTCATTTAATTTACTCAGTAACTTTCAGAGTTGGATGTTAGCCCCATTTTAAAGGTAGGGAAGCCGAGGCTTGGAGAGGTCGTGTAACTTGCCCACGAAAGTGATGGAATCAGAATTCCATCCCATCCAGTGCTCTTTGTATTATTGTGAAGGGTCACTGACAACAATATTAATAACATTTATTGTGTCTCTGGGTTCCCCGTACTTGCTTTTTTGCCCTTTACATATACTAAATCTTATAATAACCCTTTAAGGTATTATTGATTGATCTTATACCCATTTTACAGATGAGGAAGAGGAGGGAAGAGGGAGAGAGGCAGGGCTCTGGCTCACAATCACTCCTCCAAACTGCCTTCCCAGTTTTTACAGCAAAGCTGTAAGCTCTCTAGCTATGGTTTCTAGTTCCCCATCTTTGAAAATAGGTGGTAAATAAAATTGTATCCAAGAATCTCTTTTTTAACAGAACTCTTACTGGCCTAATACAGTAATTGAGTACTATTAGAAACCAGCTAATCGGGCAGCCCCCAAAGAATGTAGTAATAGCATTGTGAAGTAACAGTAGTAACCTATGGAGTAGTTTTCTACGGAAATCAGTGTTCAGAAATTAACCAAAAATTGTAAGAGTAGTTTAACAAGAAATTTGTACCAAACTATAAATTGATAGAAAGTTTGAAATATTACTTCCTATAGAAGGAAAAATATCAAGAGTTTAGACAGTCGGACAAAGAGTTATCTTTATCAGTAATTATAATGAGTATATCTGCTCATCATTTCATTCAACAGGAGTGGTTTTTTTTTTTTTTTTTGAGACAGAGTCTCACTCTGTTGCCCTGGCTAGAGTGAGTGCCGTGGCGTCAGCCTAGCTCACAGCAACCTCAGACTCCTGGGCTCAAGCGATCCTCCTGCCTCAGCCTCCCGAATAGCTAGGACTACAGGCATGTGCCACCATGCCTGGCTAACTTTTTCTATATATTTTTAGTTGTCCAGATAATGTCTTTCTATTTTTTTTAATAGAGA
>CAUYSK010011389.1:0-28133 GCA_963575035.1 Avahi laniger | reverse complement strand
GCCCAGCTAGATCCTCATTTTTTACATTCTTGGAGTCTTGGAAATCAGGGGGCTCTTCTCAGCACAGAGGGTGGCGCCAGGTGGTCCAAGGCAGAGGACAGATGCGCTGACCTACCACTGCACCCTCAGGTCTGAGGACAGGCTGCAGGAGAAGAGGACAAAGTGGGCCCTGGACACCGTGGGCAGGGGGCAGGGTGGGGCGGGGCAGGGGCGGCCACACTCACTGCCGCTCCATCTCCTGCTGCTCCTGGAGGATCTTGTTGGACTCCATCGCCAGCCGCTTCTGCATTAGGAGCTCTTGCCGCTGTAGCTCCCGCTGCCGCGCCTCCGCCAGCCGCTCCCGGTCTGTCATGAACAGCTCCCGGCCCTGGTGGGGAGAAAAGAGGCCCCTTGCTCAGCCCCCTGGGGAACCTGGGCGTCCACCGTCACAGTCTTGGGGTCCAAGATGCAGGGTGTCTTCCCGACACCGTTAGGTACTGCGACTTCTGCGGTCTCTGACCCAGACTTCTCCCTGCTGGACAGAGTTCTCTCCCTCTGCTCTGTCAGAGCTCAGGGAAGCAGACCCCTCGGCCCTTCCTGCCAGTGTGTGGCAGAGATTAGGGGTCAGAGGGGCTGGGGCTGAAGGTCAGGGGTCACGGGCCCTGCCAGCTCATTCTGGACTTACAGCTCCTGCTACGACGGAGATGGTCAGGCTGCGGCTACTCTTCAGCACGTTCACAGCCTGTGGGGACAGGAGGACAGTCAGCTGAGGCCTGACAGACCACAGGAGTCCAGGCAGAGAGCAGAAGGGCTCAGGCGCTGTGGCAGTCAGGGTGGGAAGTGGGGTGGAGAGATGATACGGGCTGGCAGGTGAAGACCCCCGACGTCTCACCTCCTTGTGGTCCATGTTGGAGAAATCGATGCCGTTGACTTCGACAATCTGATCCCCCGTCTGGTGGAGAAATGGAGAAGGGTTAGTGTGTTTGTGCTACCCATATACTCGCTCACCTGCAGGAAGGGCTGCCCCAAAGGCCAGGGTCAGACACTGGGTCTTCAAGTGGCTGCGCCTCCACTCTTCCTGGTGAGCAGCGCAGCTGGAAAGCTCTGACGGCACCCTGGGAGGGCCTCGAGCTCACCCTGGCACCCTTCTACCCCTTAACTAGCTTTTTAAAAATTTTTTATTTTTAAATTATTATGGGTAGCTAATGATTGTGTATATTTATAGGGTACATGTGATGTTTTGATAGAGGCATACGATGTGAATTAATCAAATCACAGTAATTGGGGTAGCCATCACCTCAGGCATTTATCATTTCTCTGTGTTAGGAACATTCCAATTCCTTTCTTTTAGTTATTTAAAAGTATATCCTAATATATAACTATCTTATCAGGGACTAAATATTAACCATTAGGGGTTCATTTCTCTGGCTAAATTGATGACATTTGCTTTGGAATGTCTCAATTTGTAGACACAGGAGCCTTTGGGTTTCTCATATAGCAGAGGCTCTGTTGAATCACGACAATAGAATAGCTAACACTCATTGATGACTGTGCCTGGCACAGTTCTGGCATATGTGTTAACTAATTCAATCCAACAACAACCCTAGAAGGAAAGTGCTGTTATCTCCATTTTACAGGAAAGGAAACTGAATCACAGAGACATGAAGTAACTTGTCCAAAGAAGAGGTTAAGAGTTCCTGCTCTTGCATCAGACTACCTAGGTTTGAATCTCAGCCCTACCATACTAAGTACATGATCTTAGAAAAATCACATACTTTCTCTGGGTCTCAGTTCCCTCATTTGTAAAATGGTGATAATCATAGTTCCTAATCCTCAGAGTTCTCATGAAGTGTAAAGAGCAAAGAATAATATGCAATGTAAGTAAACACTCACTGAATGTCAACTCTTTGGTTACACTTCAACATCCCCAAGCTCAGGACCAATGGCTTTCGGAGATGGAGAAGACTGCAGAGGGTCACACGTCCCTCCTCTGTGAAGCCTTCCTGCAGCTCCCTCACCAGTGGCCACCCAGAAGGGGCTGTGTGGGAGGCCCCTGCCTCCATCGCCGTGGGATCAGTGTGAGTCCGTGCACTGGGGCCGGCCCCGGGTCACTCACCTCCAGCCCCACCTCGGCAGACAGGGAGCCAGGCTTCACGTGGCTGATGAAGATGCCGGGTTTCTGGATGGGGCCGCTGGAGATGCTGCGGGAGATGGGAAGTGAGGCCTTGTTCTGCTGCTCGTGCCCTGCACTTGCTCATTCTCAATGTCCTGCCCCCTCCGCCCCGGTGTCCAGTGCTCAGGATGCAGGTCACCCGTGAGCTCAGGACCCAAGGCCCTCCACTGTCTACCGCTTCAGGCTCTGTCTCCCCATCCAGCCTCATTTCCACTGCGGCCCTGGGCCACAGCCACAGTAGACTTGCAATTTCCCCTACCCAGCCCCTCACCCAATACGCTGCATATGCTGTTCCTTCTTTCTTTCCAGCACTTTCCTTTTCGTTCGTTGAGTCTCAAATGCTATCTGCTCTACAAGGTTTTTGTAAGACTCCTTATTTTATCCCAACACTAAGCCATTTGCTCCATTCTCAGTGTCCTATGACAGCGACAGCAAGGTTGGCACTTGTACCCTCATTCTCCCCTTCTAGACACAGCACCCTTTCCCACCCAGCCTGGAGACAGCAGCCTTAGCCTCTACTAATTGATTAGAGCAGACAGGAAACATCCCTCACCCAGAATGTAGCTCCTTTAGAGTCCTTGTTACCCTTTAACTATTTATATGGTTGGTTTCCGGATTAGGCTGTCACCTCCTAGAGAGACTTTTTATCACTTATGCTAGGCACAAAAGCACTGAATACATGCGAATGAAAGGAAATAAGAATAACAAACAATAATAGCTTAAATAATATTTACCAACTGCTTATTACCTACCAGGCACTAAGCTTGGTACTTCACTTTCTCCACAGCTACTCTGTGATGTGGGAATTACTATTCCCAATTTACAGAGGGAGAATCTGAGGCTCAGAGTGGGTAAGTAACTGGTTTAAGGTTCTAGAGCTCCTAAGTGGGAAAGCAGGGCTGGAACCGAGATCTGAGCGACTGCAGCACGTGTGTGTTTAAAAGGGTGCCCTGTGCGGCCCAATGCCTATTTGGAATTCCCTGGCTGCCGCTTAAGGAAGCCCACAAGATAGTAAGTGACAAGGAAACTGTGACAGAGATGACCAGGCAAACAGGTTCCTTTTGTAGTGACTCAACAGCCCATCAAAGGAACATGGTTCTGCCTCTGCGATAAATTTCCTCATCTGTAAAATGGGACCTGTTAGAGATGCCCCTCTGGCCCGCAAAGCTGTTATAAAGCTCAGAGAGGAGCTCAGGCACCAAGAAGTGTCCTCACCAGTGGACAAATCACATCCCTGGTGGGCCAGTGTCTGCTCAGAAGCAGCAGTGAGGAAGGCGAAAGGTGTCAGGGGCCTACCGGGGTCTACTGGCCACGAATGAGCCCCGGGCATGCCTGCCACCCACCTGCAGCCAAGGCCCCGGGAGCCCACCAGGCTGATGAAGACCTTCTTCTCCTTGTTTTCACGATTCCCGGGGGAGCCCAGGCTGCCCCGCCCGCCCTGGAGGAGGGATGGAAGCAGGTGACTGGGTGTCCACATGCATGCAAGTGGCCTCTTGAGCTTGCGAGGCCTTCAGAGTGAATGCTGCCGCATTCACAAGGGCGGGATCGCCATTCTGTCCCTGGGGGTGTGCCTGCCCCAGCCCGGCCTGGCTGAGGGCCCACTGCCACACAGGGGCTCGCTGGATGCCCTGGGGGTCCACGTGAAGCCTCTGAGGCACATCCCTAGAGCAAGCCCTCCCTTCAGGACTGCCCACCCCTCCTCAAAGGCCACCCCATCCAAATCCCGTAACAGGTGGTCCTGGCCCTTACCCCAGATTCTGACACAAACTGATCCACATACTGCCACTTGAGGGGCTCGTCGGGAGAGCTGATGAAAAGGGAAAATAGAAGGGCGGATGTTAGCGGGAGCTGTTTGAGGGGCCAGGTCCGAAGTCCAGATCTGCCACATCTGGAAACTCCAGCCTCCACTGGCCCAGGAGCAGAGTGGCATGGTGGGGCCAGCCCCCAGGGCTGCTACCAGGACCCTGCACCCACAGGAAAGCGTCTGCCCTCGAGGAGGAGCCTGCTCACCTCTTCACAGGGATCAGGCCGATGTCTGCGGGGGAGAAAAAGGCACAGGAGTTAGCACGGCTCCTCTGCCCTCCCTTCCTTCCCCAGGAGCTGGGGGCCCCTGCTCCCTCCCTTGCCACCGGCACTGAGCCCCGCCAGCTCTGGCCTCACTCACGTCTCACTTTGATGGACACAGTCTTCTTGGTTCGGATGAGGTTGATGACCTCCTCGTGGGTGCAGGAGGAGATGGAATACCCGTTGATCCGGACGATCTCATCCCCTACCTTGGCCACAGACAGGGAAGGAGCACCGGGCAGGGGGGGTGTCAGGCGACTGGGTGGGCTCATCACCGGATGCTCCCACCGGTCTCCAGAAAAGGGAACCACAGCCATGCTGTCCCCCAGGCTAAATCTCTAAATGTGCCCCGGTACCTTGTCACAACCAACCCGCCTTCCATCAGCCAGAGGGATCCTGGGACGGGTGGCATTTCCAAGCAGCCGTTCTGCCCCATTTTACAGATGGAGAAACCAGGATGGGAGTGAGGGGCACAGCACGTGGGTGGCAGAGCTGGGAGTAAAACTCAGGACTTTGTACCCTCACTCTGGTGTCCCTTCCACCCCATTGGGGCTCCACCAGGTTCTGGAATCCACGTAAAGGGTGACACTTTACGCAACTTTAAGCAGCTCTTGTCCGGACTTTGCCCGGAATTTTTCCGTCCACCCCCGGGAAGCAGGCTCGCCCATCTCTGTTAGTCACTACAATATTGTGACTAAGGGGGGACCTTCCGTGACTCCTGACCCAAGCGTACATCACTGACACACACATATGATCTCCGTTTTTCCACTGACGGAAACTTGATGAATGTTTTAACTCTGCCATGGCCCTGACCTCTGAAAGCCTGTTGTGGGAGCAAGCGAAGAACAGTGCCTGACCACAGGGCTTTGATATCGGATGTCCTGGATTCAAATCCCTTCTTTTATTTTTATTAGCTATGTGACCTTGGGCAAGTCTCCTGAACTCTCTGAACCTCAGCTTTCCTTATCTGTAAAATGGGGAATACTGTAGTTGCTTTGAGAATTAAGTGAGCTTATGCATGTGAGGCCAGCCGGTGCCTGGCACACAGTAAGTGCTCCATAAATGGTTGCTGTCGTTACCACTAGTCGGGATTGGGCCCTGAATACTCTGTTTGGATCCCTCTTCTCCAGGCTTAGGCCACAGCAGATTGGTAGATGGGGACTCAGGGGGCTGTGGCGCCAGCCCTGGATGCAGATCCCTGGTGAGACTGCCCCGCCCCCAGACACTGTTGCTGGCTCCCTCAGACACCTCGGCCCTGGGGATCAATTTTGAAGCTCCTCAGTTAATAATCACGGGGCTGGAGGGACCCTCAGTGATCAGCTGAAACAGAGGCCCAAGGAAGTGATGTTTTGTCCAAGGTCGTTCAGCCAGTAGCTGCAAAACAGGGATTGGTCCCGGATGCCCCTCACTTGCCTGAGGCCCCCAGTGCAGGTCAGCTGGGGGCTTACTGCAAACCACATGTGCCGACCCTTTGGTGACATGCTGGAACATATGGGGGACGCAAGTTGGACTCCCTGTGGGCCTGGGCAGGTAGGGGCTGGGCACACAGGCTCTGAGGGGTCCTCTAGGGCAACTCCCATCCTCTACAGCTGCAGTCCCCGGCCCCCAGGCTGCAGACTGGTACCAGCCCGTGGCCTGCTATGAACCGGGCCGCACAGCAGGAGGTGAGCAGCAGGCCAGCGAGCAAAGCTTCATCTGTATTTACAGCCGCTCCCCATCGCTCACACCTGAGCTTCGCCTCCTCCCCAAACCCCCCCAGGGCAGTGGAAAAACTGTCTTCCACAAAACCAGTCCCTGATGCCAAAAAGGTTGGGGACCGCTGCTCTACGACACTCCCACAGAGTCAACTTCTCACTACTGCCAGGAACACTTGCCTCCCGCTCCTGAACACAGATCTCAATCTTCTTGGGGACCTGACAGGAGTGGCGAGGAGCTCAAAAGGCACATTGGGGGGATTGCTAAAGATTTCTGGGGACATCTAATTTGAGGAGAGAAGCTGGACTAGCTCCTTGTACTTTTTACAACAACCCTGCAGGGTAGGAGTTTGTACCTGTGTTAATCAGATGAGGCTCAGAGAGGTTAAGTACCTTGCTCAAGGTCGCCCAGCTAGTGAACAGTGTTGTTGCTGGGATTTGAAGTCAGGTATCCCTGACAGACAAGTGTTGTCTCTTCGGTGTCTGGAAGCAGAAGAGAAGGGCGCCTGGCCAAGCCTGGCTGCAATTCCCTGCATCCTGCCCTCCTGGATCCTTGCCACCTGTCGGAGCCCACAAGTCCCAAACGAAGGCAAGGATTACTCTGTCCATTTTATAGCTGGGACAACCAAGGCACAGAGAGCAATTTTCTAGCCCTAGAATACACAGCAAGTTGTATAGGACAGGCTGCCCTGTCCAGGGCAGAGGACATAGGTTAAGGCAGGACATTCTTGAATAAAATCTCAAGTATCTCCAGCTGAGGGACAAGAGCGGAGTGATGGACCCTAGGACTAGGTCCCACTGGAGAGTCCAATAGCTTCACAGGTCAAGTCGGCATAGAGTCGTCAGCCCAGCCAGGCTACATCTGAAGCCACCCCTCCCCTGCCTTCTAGAATCTTCTCCCAGCTGCTCTCAAATATGAGCTCTCCCCAGAAACACAAACCCCAGACAGGTCAATGGATGCAGCCATTTTCCCCCAAGCTCCTCTGAGGAAAGCTCCCTGTCTTGTTCCTAAAGGGAACTTGCCCAGAACCCCAATGAGAGCGATTCCCACACGGCCCCTGGTTCAGGTTGCAGGATCGACTTTCCTCTCCCTCTCACCCTGCGTGGAGCCTTGCAAAAGGCCCTTTGTGCCGGGGGGCCACGGTGATATGACGATCTGAGGGACAGCAGCACAAAGGAGAGATGAACCCAGCAGCCAGAGAAAGGGTCGATAACCCAGAAGCCTGAGAAACAGCCGGGAAGGTAAAACTCTGAGTTCCATCAAAAGGCCCTGATGCTCCCGGCCACGGAGGCACCACTGAGAAACGCTTGTCCTAGGAGGAGAGCTCGCCCTGGAAAAAGAGGGCCTCGGCTGATGCCAAGAGAGGAGCTCATTATGTTTCTCCTCTGGCTGCGTTTCTGGGCTGGAAAATGTGCCGCAGAGGACAGAATAATGAAGGGGCTGAAATTTCAGACGCCACCAGCGAGCCGTGAGACAGGGATTTAGAACAAAGCGATGTCTGTCAGCTCCCTGTTTCCACCCCCCACTCCACGGTGTCTTGTACCATTAGCCCTCGAGCCCCCTGAAGCCCCCAGCTTGACAGCCAGATTGGGATGTTAATAACGAGCACGCTGGAAGCTCTGGGACGTGGTGGGAGGGCCTCCTTTATCTGCACAACCAAAAACACAGCTCTGGGCTCTGGTAGGAGTGAGACTTGGAGGTCTGCCCATCTCTGCTCAGGCACTGAGGTGTGGGGACCCCAAGCGAGAGGCACTTGGGGCGCTGAAGAGAGATTTCTGGGCTTGGCAGTCAGGAGACCCAGGTTCTAATCCTGGCTCTGCCACTTACTGGCCTGTCAGCCTCTATTAACTCTGTAAACTGGGGATGACGCAGTCAATGCATATAGCAAGGACTGGCTGTGAGCATGTCACCTGGCCTGTTGCAGGGGTTTCTTAAGTCCCCCTCCCTCTGCTTACTTAGGAAACTCACAGCATTTATGTGCTAGGCATTGTTACGAGCACTTTCTAATATTCATTCATTTAGTGTTCATACAACCTGATCGGGGAGATAGCATTATCATCCTCCCATTTTACAGATGAGGAAATTGAGGCACAGGGTTAAGTCATGTCATCAAAGTCACACAGCTTAATGAATAGCAAAGCCAGGATTTGAACCTGAGTCATCCAACTTCAGAGTCTATGCTCTTATACATCATACTGCCCTGGGCTTTCTTTTTCCCTGCTGGGAAAAGGTGACATATCCCAAACTCAGGTGTCTCGACATCACTATGTTCCTCTTCTGGGAAGTGGGGAGGTGGGATGAAGCGCAGCGGCAGCAGCTGGGAGGAAACAGTGGCCAGGTTCCCAGCTTGACTCAAGAAAACAGGCAATTGCCTTTGGCCTGATTTCTACGGGCCCACAAACAGCTGTCGGGATGCGTCAGCCTTGTCCTCCCCCGAAGGCTCGGAAAAGTGAGTGAACACATTGCACCCCCCAGCCTAGTGGATGAGTGAGGGGGGAGGCAGGAAGTCTGAGGTCCTGGCCCCCCACCCCGGACTCTCCCGCTCACCTGGAGCCCGACGCTGTCTGCCTGACCGCCTTTGATGAGGTGGGAGATGAAGAGCCCACAGCCAAACTCGAGACCACCACGCACACTGAGGCCGAGGCCTTCGGGGTGCAGACGGTCCAGACGCACCTCCTTCAGCTTCCTGCCATGGCCGGAGAGGTCAGTGATGGTCCAGTGACTGCCAGTGCTGCCCCTCCCACTAGTGAGGGACTCTGTCCATCCCAGGGCGACCCCTCCCACCCCCTGCCTCCGGCCTGGGGGCTCCCTCTGCACCTGGAGCGCCGGGGGGTCAGCTGGTCGTATTCCACCTGGTGCTTCAGCGGGATCAGGGGCCGGATGGCATCAAATAGAGGCAGGCGGCTGGGCTCATTGATAACCAGCTTCAGGTCTCCCACGAGCACGGCCACATCCATGGTCCTGCAGAGATGTGGGGGATGCCTGGAACCTCACTCCTGGCCATGATCTGTGGGACCCAGGGATTTCCAGAGGAAGCAGTCCCAGCCTAAGTCCCCCACCCACTGGACTCAGGTCAAGGAATTGAGCAGAACACTCCTGAAAAGCCCAGAGCCCCTAACTCTGAGCCAGGTGCCTCAGACAGCTTTGTTCTCTCATATAAACATCACAAGGAAATCGGCAAGCGGGGGACTGTTAACCGATTTTGCAGATGAAATCAAGCCAGGACTTCAAACTCAGCGCTGCCTAGTTCTGAAGTCTGGGGTCGTTCCAGACAGGAAACCTCTGTGTGTTGTCAACAGCCCCTTCCCTCACTCTGATCTCCACTCTGACCTGCTGCCCAGCTCTGTAAATTCTACCCTCACCGTACCTCTCACTTGCTTCCTCCTCCACACTGCCCAGACCTTGGCCATCTCCAGCCATCTGCTGATTTGCTCATCTCATCTAATCTTTTCTAAATGTAAATCACTCCCCTACTCACGAGCCTTTGATGGCTCCCTACTACCCAGAGGACAAAATCCATTCTTGGCAGGCTCAGGGCCCTCCATGACTTGTCTCCATGGAACTTCTCCAGGCTGTGGCCATTTATTGTCCCTGTGTACCCCAAGTCCTACTTGCTGCTGCTAATCTCACATCCTGGAACACCCTTCCCTGATATTCTATCTATTGAAATTCTATTTATCCTTCAAAGTCTAGCCCAAGCCTCCCTGGCCCTCCTCCCACACCCCCGACGGTTACAAGTGAAAACTCCTTTCTTCACATTTCTACAGTTAGCTCTACTTTGCATTTATTGTCTTTGTGTTTGTGGTGTCTGTCCATCTCCCCCAACCAGGCCATGAGTTACTAAAGGAAAGAAAGTGGATCTTATTCATTCCAGGTCCTGCAGGGCGCCCAGCATAAATGTACACAGAATGAATCGAAAGGCAAGAGGGTGACCAGAGACATCTGGAGGTGTCTCTGACGCAGGGGCTGGGGCCAGCTGGCATTTCTTGTTCTGTCCCAACAACCATGCTTCATTGAACCTGTCTGGCGACTTGACAGCCACCCCCATCGGACTGTCAGCAATCCGAGGGCAGAGACCAGACCGTCTTGCTCACAAGTATACCCCTCGCCCCTAGCACAGAGCCAAGTATAAAGTATTTGTGTAAATATTAGTATTTGCCACAATGAGTGAATGGCGTGACCATTTGATTCCCAGGAGCACTGAGCATTTGCCTCCTGAGCTCCTCTGTCTTAGAGCAACCCATGCCAGGGCTCCCTGAAGACAGGCAGGCAAGTGGCCCACGGGAGCCAGAGCCGGCACACTTACTGGTGGTACATCCGCAGCACGTCATAGAGATAGTCCTTCTCTGCGTCATTTTCAATCAGAAAATCCACCTGGAAAACCCAAAGGCAGAATGACAGCTCCAGGCCCTACACTCCATCGCAGACCCCAGGAGGAGAGGCCATCCCCGGGGACCTCCCCAGCATCTCCTTAGGGCCGGGGTTGTGAGGAGAGGAAGGAAGCCACAGGCCAGGCTGCCCCCCGACCCCAGTATATCAAACCCATGCAGACCACCCCAGCGAGGCCACAGGAGTTCAGCTGCACATCCAGATGTGGCCAGGCTGAACCTCGTCCCCATGTGGGGTGATACATGCACATGCACATGGATACACGCACATATGCGCACATGTGAACCCCCGCGTGACAGTGAGACACCGCCACGGTAGTGCTGCTGCTCACCCCCGGGGCTATGTCACCCATGTCCAGAAGAAGCCCATCGTCTTACCTGATGGTGGCTGTAGTGCCGGATAAATGCTTTCAGAAAGGATTTGGGCCACTCACTCAGATAGCACATCCCACCCTCCGGAAGCCCCCAACCACCAAATTCCCCTGTGACACCAATGCCAAGGGAACTCCACCCTGTCCTGTCCTGGCCTAAGCTGGGCTGGCCTCGAGTTCTGTCCACTAGTCAGCCTCCCGGCCACTCCTTCCCCCTCCCCAGGTCCCTGCACGTCCCCCCAGGAGGAGAGTCAGGTTACATCATTTAGACTTTGTTGACGTCAGTGGCTGGGACTCCAAGGTTGGGTTCAGGAGCTGCTTCATTAGCACCTCCGTCCCAGGACAGCCCTGAGTTCCTCTCCCTGGGATGCTCAGTGTGAATCTCTACGCACTGTGCCCTCGGCTCTCTCTTCAGCCCAAGACTCGGTAACAGCGCAAGGTGGAAGCTTGAGGGCTCACCGGGACCCTCTCTCCTGCAGCCTCCAGGCCCAACGGCATGGTCCAGGGCCTCAGCCCTTCACAGAGAGAAACCGCTGCTGGAAGCTGCAAGTTCCCCCATGACTGGTCCTCAGAGAGGTGCCAGAACAGCCTTATTTCTTTCTGCGGTATCGCAAGGGTTCTGAAAGACTGGGGACAGTCTGTCTGTCCCAACACAAGAAGGACATGCTGGGCCCAGCCCTTGGGATTCCTGGCCTGAGTAGGGGTATAGAATGCAGATCTCTGGCGTTGATCTGGGAGTACCCCTGCCCTCTAAACCAGGCCGAGCACTTCACTGAAGGTGAGAATGACACAGGAGGCTTGACTCACAGCCTGGGCGTCAGCTGCTGTGGAAGTTCGCCCCACCTGCTCCAGTGAGGGCGGCCCTGCTTTCTCCCTACCTCACGGCAAGGAGCTCCCAGCCAGCCTGAAGATGGGGCGGGGTGGAAACATGTGTTCGAGTGGGCGGCACCAAATCATAAGGTGGTAGGCTGGGCTCTTGCACACACCATGTAAGTGGGCACCTCCAAAAACCCATCTCTCCGAGGACCCAGCCTGGACTTTCTAGCCACTCTGCCAGGGCCTGTGTGGGAGAGCGGAGGACCTCACTGAGGAGTGTGGGCAGAGAAAAATTCTGAACTCTCCCAGAGCAGGGGCCAGAAATATCTTTCCAAATTAGATCATGTCACTTGCTTGCTTAATAGTTCCTTTTCATACTTAAAACAAAATCCAAATCCAAGCTCCTTACCTTGATTTATCAAAGCCCAGTCTCCTCTCCTACCACTCTTCCTGGCTATGAGGGCCTCTTTTCAGTAGTTCCCTCAGGCTGACTCCTCTCCAGCCTCAGGGCCTCGGCACATGCTGTTCCCTCTGTGAATGCTGTTCCCACCGCCAGGATTTCTTCTGCCCTTCCCTGCATGGCTGCCCCACTCCTTGTCCACCTACCTGGACAAAACCCACTCCCATCCCCTGAGATGCTTTAATGCCTTCATGACATCAACTAGATCAATTACGATTTGTAATTTAAGGTTTTTTTGTGAATTGTTTTGTCTGTCTCCTTCATTGGATGGAAAAGCCCATGAGGGGAAAGATGAGGTCTGTTCTGTTCTAAATTCCTTACGCCTAACACATAGTTAGTGCTTAATAAACGAATATTGAATGAATCTGTCTCTCTGCCTCTTACCCCCGCACAAGGTAGGAGGAAGGTAACCGTGGGAACAGAAGGGGAAGGGAAAGGGTGCTGCCCCAGTGAGTCCCTGGAAGCTCCCATGAGGGGGCAGCAGGAGCCTTTCGTGGGCTTTATTCCATTTGTTTCTCGCACCAGCCCTATGAGGCCGATATTAAACCATTTCGCAGACGAAACGGAGGATCAGAGAGATTAAAGCATTCAAGGCCCCACAGCTAATAGGCAGAGCTAAGATTTGAACCCAGGTGTGACTCCAAAGCCGATGCTCCTTCTGCCACACCATGTCCATTTGGTGTGACTCATGCCTCCAGGAGAAAATAACTCCCCAGGCCCCTTCAGGCCAAAATTTCAAACCTTTTGCTATCAGGTTCTTCCTTATCTCTAATCCCCATCTCTGTCACCTGTGCTGTTAAGAAAACCCTTTTGGCTTGGTCCATAATGAGCAAGAAAACAGAACACCTTTTGAATGACTCGTTGAACCCAAATGTTCTGCTTTCTAAGGGGAGCGTAAATACTCCATGTGCTTTGGCTACACTGAGGATATCCCTGACCAAAGGGCTTTTAGGCAAATTTTAGCAAAGGTGGTGACATGAGTGGCAATGTCTCATTGGCCAAGGCCTCAGGACTGAAGTCCTCTCCCATCTGTCTTTGCAGAATTGCATCCTGCTGCACCGTTAGGTTTAAGTAGTGAGGTAGAAACTTGGAGTAGAAGACTAAGGGAATTTGCAACGGTCTAGGATTCTGTTCTGCCTTCCCTTCCACGTGGAGATGGTCTTGGTGGAAAAGAGCCTGTTCCGCAGGTTCCCAGGCTCCTGGCCCTTGTGGGCAGCAGCCCTCCAGCACCGACCACGGCACGCAGGCCCCCTTTCCCCCCACCGCCAGAAGTCACATCCTACAGGCTCCTCCTGAGGCAGCTGCAGGGTTCAGCTCATCAGCCTCAGGTCCCCCCACTCTCACCGGTGAGGTCACCCAAACCCCGTCTTCAGTCCTGCCCTTGCCTGCTTCTGCAGGGCCATCTCCACATTCCCAGTGGACTCAGGCTGCAGCCCAACAGACCCTTCCCCCGACACACTGGAATCTGCCGTCCTCACTCAGAACATCCCATCATGTCTGACTTGGCCATTGAAAGTGTTCTCTATATACCGTAACAGCTGGGAGCGCAGATCCGGTTTATGTGGAATGCTCTTTCAACATGAATCTGAGTGATAAATCATCAGAAACTTGAAAAATGGCTTTTACACAGAAGATTCTGCAAATGGCGTGATGATTTTGCACCCAGAAATGTCTCCGAGAGACTCTGAGATGACAGCGCTGCTTTGTTCCCTGAGCAGACCGACTGAAGACACACACTCGCACCTCACTCTTCAGGTGTTAAAAGGCACCAGGAAAGAAAACCAAGAAAGATGGAAGTTTCTCTGGAAGCCTGAACACTCAGTAACAATAGTACCATTATTCGAATTACTTTCTAAATATTTTTAAAAATTATGTAGTGTCCTTTCCTCCTGGAATGCTGCCTAGCATCAGTCCAAGCTTCGCAGAGCCCCTGCTCTAGGGCGCTTTGTACGATGCTCCCAGTGCCCTGCGCTCAGGTCCGCATAAAGCACCCAGTAGGTCTTCCGCACTCCTTTCTCCCCTCCCCTCATCTGTGCTCCTCGTTTCCCTGTGGTACCCAGCACCCTGCGGTGCACACACTGCACGCTGCTCAGGGGTGTCTGTGGACAATGAACGACCTCCATCTGCTCTAGTCTAGCACCTTCCTTCTGTCCTCTGGACCCGGTCCTGGGTCACCACCCTCCCATCACTCCTCAACACACATCTGCTGCAGCCTCCTGGATCGGTTCCCTCCTAGTTCACTTCCAGCTCATCAGCAAGGAGTAGGTCCCAGGTACTCCATATATGCAAGATGGGCCGTCCTCCCATCTCAACCTTGCCTTCGTCTCAGGTGGGGTCCAAGTCACCTCTTCAAGAGTTTTTCCTGACCGTGGCAGCCCACGGTCTCCTCATCTGCCTCCTGGTCTGGCTCACTTATTCAGGCCAGACTCTGCTTACTGACTGTTCAGAGCATCTGAGGAACATTACATGTATTATCTTTAACCTCCTAACAACCCTCTGAGTTGGATATTATAATATTACTCCCATTTCACAGATGAGGAAATAGAGGCTCGGAGAAGTCACAGAGCTGAGACTCCAACCTATGCCTTTAGCTCCAAAACCTCTGCTTGTTTTCAAACCACTGCATGGTATCCACTTACCATATATAACTTCTTCGTATGCACTTGTCCAATAAACATTTAGTGAGCACCTACTGCATGCAAGACACCAGTCTCCTTTCTCCAACTAGATTTAGACAACTTTTCCTTTTCTTAGATCCCTCCTGATATTGGTTGGGCACAGAAACCCTAAAGGAGCCCACCGTCTACAAATAACTTTTGGGGGGACAACACCCCCATCCCCACCCAGCATTAGCATTCTCTGGCTGGCGCTCAACTGGGACTGTGCTATTGGTCTGTATGGCAGGGGGAAACTCCACCCTCATGATCTTCAGGCCCTCATCTGGGGTATTGGTGGCAAAATCTGGGTTTGGGTGTGGGGCCCTCGCTAGTCTCATCCCTGGTATTCCTCCAGATGGGTTGGCCCTTCAGACAGCTGCACAGGGCAGCCCCACATTTAACTCACGCAAATTCAACTCTAGGTGTGCACCCAGCCAAAGAAGGAGAAAGAGAGCAAGAACAAATTAAATAATGCATGTCATTCCACTCGAGGCCTCCTGGGGCTGTTATGGGGACTAAACGCGTGAGTATATGTAAAGCACGTACGACACTGCCCAGGACGTTTCATGGGCTCCAACACGTGTGCAAGATCTTTTCCTTTTGGGCCTCCAGTCTTCTCCACCCTGCCCTTTGTCTGCGAGTGGGGGTGTCTCTGCTTGGGCTCTCACGCCCGCGGGCGTCCTGCTGTGCTCAGCCAGGGGGAAGCAGCTGAGAGGGCGCCAGGAGAAAGGCAGTGAGGCTCTTAGTCTCTGGCAGGTCCCTCGGCCCAAGGCTGCAGGTCCTGTCTGGGCCTCTCACCTGTGTGGTGACACCCTCCCCTGGCCCCCTGCAGCAGTCGCCAGTCGTGTGCCCTTCTCTACACAGGCCCTTCATCAAGCTGTCTTGGTTTCCCCTTTGGGTGAGACAGCTGCTCCCCGCTGCATGGCTGGTGGGAAACGTTAGCTGTTAGCTGTTAGCCGTGGTGGTCCCAGCACCATTTCCTCCCTGTGGACTCCTTCTCCACCTTCAAGACTCACCTCACATGTCACCTCCTCTTGGTCAAGACTTTCCTCGGGCTCCCCCACAAAGCCTGTCACGTCATTCTCTGTGCACACAACAGCACACTGTCCCCACCTCTGCCATGGGCCTCACGGAGTTGTGTTGGGACTTTCTCTCTTTACCCTCCTGTCCCCCCACAAACCCATGTGTGGCCCAGACACAGACCTGGGGTGGCAGTGTGGGGGTGGAGCCAACAAACCCCTTCCCCAACTGGGCCTGCACCTCTCTGTACCTCAGTTTCCCTCTCTGTAAAATGGGGACAAAGTCTCTTTTGTATAGGATTTAATCCTTCTATAGGAGATTAAGAATTGTTTTTATTATTAATTCAATGATTTAATAATTATAAAGAGTTTAGAACAGTGCCTGGCAGGTAGTAAGCCCTAAGTGTTTGTTAAACAAGACTAAGTAAGAATAAATGGATACAAGTTCTATATCCTCAGCAGCTGGCAGTGAGTGGCCCTCCGTAAGTGTTGGTGGGATCAGTGGACCCAGCCACACTTCTTCCCAGGCCTTCACTGATGCATCCCATAGAGTACTGGGCTCATCCGACTCTTGTTTTCTTATCCTCCATCTTTTCTTTCTTTTTTTTTTTTAAGCCACTTTGTCAAGGTATATAAAAAGCTTCCATATGTACTGTATATAACCCGATGAGTTTGAAGATAAACATACACCTGTGAAACCATCACCACCGCCAAGGCCACAGACAGACCCTCCATCTTTTCAAGAGGCTCCTGCCATGCCAACTAGTTGGTAGCATTTGACCAGCGTCTGGCACAGTGATCGCGTTTTCTTCCTGGCTCTCCTGCCTCACTTGTTGCTTCGTCTCCTCGTCTTCTTCTCTAAAAGCTGGGGTGCCCCAAGCTCTGTCCCATCTCTCTAAGTGATTTCATCAGTCTCAGGGGTTTAAACACCATTTATATTCCAAGGATACACGGAGGCTTGTGTCTAGCCTAGACCTACCGCCTTCTCAATCACCTCTCTACTCAAAGGCCTAAAGCAGCGGTCCCTAACCTTTTTCGCACTAGGGGCCAGTTTCATGCAAGACAATTTTTCCACAGACTGGGGATGGGGGCTGGGGTGTCACGGGTGGGGGGATGTGGTGCGGAGCTCAGGCGGTGGTGAGTGGCCCATTTCCTAACAGGCCATGCACCGGTAATGGGCTGCGGCTGGGGGCTGGGGACCGCAGGTCTAATGGACATCTGAAACTCAAAACATTCAAAATGGAATTCTTGGTTTCCACCACTTCCTGCTCTGTCTCCATCAACCCGCTGCTCCCAAATTGTGGATTCACCCCTGACACCTCTCTCTCCACACCCACAGCCTACACATCAGCAAAGCTGTCAGTCTCTCCTTTCACTTGTGTCCTGAGTCTGACCCGTTCTCACTCTAGTCCAAGTCCCAACTCTGCCTAGGCTACTGGAGGAGCCTCCTGACTGGGGTCCCCCTCCACTCTTGGCCTTCTCAGTCAGGTCTCCACAGAGCAGCCAGAACAATCCCTTTTAAACGTCAATCGGTCACTCTCCCTGCTGGCTTCTCATCACCCTTAGAACAAAACCCAAGGTCCTGACCATGGCCTATTAGGCCCCACCAGCCCTCTGTTACATTTCCCACTGCTCTCCCTCCACAGTTCCTCTCAGACACACTGTCCTGCTAGCTCTTCCCTGACAGGCTAGCACGTGCTTGCCCCAGGGCCTTTAAGCTTGCTGTTCCTTTTTCCTAGGATGCTGTTCCACATATATCCCCATGGTCCCTGCCCTCCCTTCTTCCAGGACTCTGCTCAAATGTCCCCTCTTTAGAGAGGCCTTCCTGACTACCCTACGGAAAGCACCACCTCGCTACTCCCTATCTTCTCACGGCAGTTTGTTTTTTTCATAGTATTTATCACTACTTGGCATTATACCATACTTTTCTTCGTTCACTTGTTAATTGCCTGGCTTCCCCACTAGAATGTGCTCTCTAGGAGCTCCAGCAGGGGCTTTGTTTTATTTTTCAATGCTTAGAGAACCACCTGGCATATATTAGGAGCTCAGTCAATATTTATTGCATGTATGAATGAATGAATAAATGAATGACTGGCAAATTCCAAGAAGGCAGGAGCTCTTTCTGACCTTCCTATTCATCCCATTCCACCCACAGATGCCTGGCCTCCCGCAGGGCGCACCAGAGATACTCACATGTGCAGGATTGCTGAACAGACAATAAATACTTTGTGAGCAAATGAGTAACCAAGTTCCTGCAACCTGCAGGAGCTGCGAGGAGGAGCAGTCTTCCTGTGAAATGCTGGTTCCCGGAGGGAGAAAATTTTGTGTCTGATTGTGTCCTGTCCCCTCCCATCCTGGCTGGAGGCTGTGACTTGTTACTGGAAGGGCAAGCAAATGCTGCGTGTGCCCTTGGGTTATCCACACAAGCCCAGAGGAGCAGAGGCCTGGAGCCTGTTGGCTCACACAACAGGGCACTCTGCAGGTCTCGGCTGGGAGCAGAGTGGTTACTACCGGCTCAGAGCAGCCAGGCTTTGAGTTCCTACTTAATTCTAACTGTCTTGTGAGGTAAGCACTAGGAGGAAACTAAAGCTCAGAGAGATTACGTGGCTCTCCCAAGGTCTCACTGACAGTGACAGGGTTGAGATCTGACTCTAGTTCTGCCAATTGCAGATAATAAGCAAGAGCAGTGGACATTTGTTGAGGATTCCCCGTGTGCCAAGATCTATTTAAGTTCCCTACATACATGTAGCTCTCACTCAGCACTCACAATGACCTTTTAAGTTAAATATCGTTATCCTCATTTCACAAATTAGAGCACTGAGGCACAGAGAGATTAAGCAACTTGTTTAAGGTCACACAGCACTTTCCATTATAACACAGTACTTTAAATACTACTTCCAACCACCAAGGATTTAGATTACAAACATTCCCCAGGGAAAAATTTGCTCCAAAACACTACAGTAGGGACCTCTAGAAAGCAAACTGCAAGCTGTAGATTCCACCCAGCGTGTCGGTGTGCCCCGTCTCTATCCTCTGCGGCTTCATCGTCTCTTCCCAGCTCCTGGGTGATCCTCAGCCTGGGAGGGGAAGGCTGCTGCGGTCTCCGAGGCAGCAGGGCACAAAGTTCAGCCCAGGCCTTGCCCAGCGTGGCGCCCCCCTGCATGCGCACAGGGGCATTAATAGGTAATGACTTGTGATGACAAAGAGCAGGGCAGAGGAAACATGGCGGTCAGAGGCCCTTTGCAGCCTACTGGGCCTGAAGAGGAGGAGCAGGGGCGAATCCTGGGGCTGAGTCAGACACCAAGGACCCTGAGGTGATTCTTGCAAAAGAGGCAGAGTAGACACCTCATGGGTAGAAGGGAAAAGAAGACTGACATTACTTTCAGCCCAGGGGCAGGAAAGTGAAATTCAAGCCTGAGTCTTGGGGTGGGGGATGGGAGCTTGAGCGGCTTCTAAGTGGGTTGCCTGAAATTTACACCCACCAAATGTCCTCCCTGGTTGAAATTTCTTCCCACATGTCCCTTTGCAACAGGATGCACTGGTCAACACTGTCACATGCGCCCCTTGATATTTGCCAGCCCCCAAACTCCTGCTGAACTTCCAGCTATCTCTCACCCCTGGAAGCAGGATCGGGGGTGCCCAAGGCCTTGTTTTCAGGAGACTTCTGCCAGTATGAGCTGTCCCCCTTCCTGCCCCTACTAAACCTTGGTCCCAACACTTATCACCCAGCCATGGGTAATTACTAGCGTAGGGTCTGCCTCCCACTCATACCATCAGCAATTCGAGGGCATACACTGGGTCTGGCAGAGTGGGTGTAAAAACATGTTCATTAAACAAAGTACTGATTGGTTGCTCCTGGCCTCAAGCCCCTTGCCCTTAGCCCCTGTGGCCCCCACATCAGCTGGCTCTTTGGGCTCTTCTGGGCCTCTCTTCGGGAAGGAAGGGGTTAAGCATTCTGACTCTGCCTGCCTGAGCTTAGCCTCTCAGACCTAGACAGGGGTTTGTCTAAAGACACTGCCCCTGGGAGCTTTGGGAGAGCCTCGGGTTACACAGTTGCCTACCTCTAAGGCAGGAACTGTGGGTAGCTCTAGACACCCCTGGCTTGTCCCCCAGACCCTGAAGCATCCTAAGGCCTGGTGGGGAGGTCCACTGGGTCTCCTGAATGGCCCTCTCTGGCCTCAGGGACTCAGCAGATCCTGCACAGCTTGGGAATAGTTCTGGAAGTGCCCTGGGTAAAATCCGTCAGCTTCCAGTGACAGTCTTTGAGGATCCCAGGCCACCAATGAGGCCCCTCACTGGCACGCACCAGGGTAGATGTGGCTCTGCCTCAAGCATCTGGCTGGTCAGAACCCAGCTCCCCACAATGCCGCCCCCCAACCTTCTGCCTTCCTTCCCCTGCCCCCCTGGCCAGTACCAGTTCCTCAGCCACTTCTATGGCCCTGGGAAATGCCCTTAGGCAGGTAGGGGGCTCACCGAAATGCTTCTAACTCTTGTTTGGGGGCAGAGGGCAGAGAAAGACATCCAGTGTCTTTTCTGTCAATCCTCACCTCTCAGATACTGCCCCAGACTCCCTCCACATGCTTCAGTAGTCCTGAGCTGGGTGCACGAGGAGAGAGGGGCATTTGCCACGGTGAGACATTCAGAGAAGTGGCCTGTCTCAGGCCAAGGCTGGAAGGAATTCCAACCCCAGAGGCTTCCCAGCCCCTGGAGGGCAGAAGGAGTAAGGACACTTTCAGCAGATCTATCAGTTTAGCAGTCCCCACACTTGGAGTCCCAGTGTCCCCGCCCTCATTTTACTGGGGATCCCTGAGGCCAGCCAAACGACCCTCGGTGTCCCAGCCCACCCAGAGCCATCAGGCCGGGCTGGAAAGGGAGGGGTAGCGACCGCGTGTCCATTCCCCACCCATCCCGCCTAGGATTCCGGAGTCCCCAGGCCTGGGGCGCCCCCCGTAGCTCTGACCTTGTGCCGGAATTCTCGGGCCACCTTTCGGTCCATGGCTGGGCCAGATGGAGCCCGCGTCGTCACACGACCCGCTACTTCAGGTGCCGGCTGCCGGGACGTGGGAGAAGTTGCTACAGCTACCAGCCCGATCCGCCTTCGGAACTGGGGGCGGGGCCTGGGCTCTGTGGGGGCGTGGCATGGGCGGGGCGGGCCCGCTACAGGAGTGGCAGCTGCGAGGCAGGAAGACACCTGAGCTGAATCGTTGCCTCCCCCCGAAGCCGCATGAGCAAGTGCTGGTGGTGGCAGTAGTTGGGCTCTAGGCTGGTGTTCCTTTTGGAGTAGTCCCCAAACTCATGCAGTTGAGGAAGAGGATCGCGGAGACGTGGGGAGGAGGTTTGGGACTTTTTTGTGGGGGCAGGAATGTGGAGGTCGCGAGGCTCTTCACTTGAGTTATTAGCCGGTGGGGTAATCTAGTCAATTTTCTCTGGATACATAAGTAGAGGCCCATCCGCCCTCCTGAGGCTGTCAGCCCTGGCCATGCATCTCACCTTCAGCGTACATTCCATCATGGCCTTCTGCAAGCGCTTCTCCCACTGGGGAAGAAATCAGTCCTTGATCTGTGAATTCCTTGGGGGCAGGGCTGGGTCTCCCTGTACCCTGCAGGGGCCTGAACCAGTGTGTGGGAGTGCCGCCTTCAACCAACTTCCTCTCTCACCTTCCCTAGCACTCCCCAAACAAAACAAAACAAAACAAAAACTAAACCCAGCCCACTCACACACATCCACGGAAGCGTGGAAGAGCCTGGCAGTGACATCCTGATCTACGGCTGACCTTTACCCGGGGCCCAGACCCTCTGATTCATTTGATTCAATTCAGTGAACGTTTGCTTAGCTCCTAGGTCTAGTGCTGGGTGCAAAGACAGTGATGAACCAGACCTGGGACAGACTGAGACTTCCCCAGCCAGGAGAGGGGTGATAAAAATGTGTGGATGATGGGGATACTTTAGAGTGTATGCCTAAACTTAACCCAGGGTAGGCACCTCACCCCTTTGCACCATGTCAGGGGCACAGACAAGGAGATGGACAGCCGCTCACATCAGGTAACCATTTACAATTATAACTTCCGGGGTGCCTAAAGACTCCCTTTCTGCATCCTTCCCCCAATAACTGAAGCTTTGCAAGCAGACTATTATTATTTGGGGTAAATCATTGCCTAGTTTAAGATGTAAATCTCTCCTGGAGAAGAACTTTAAAATATTATCTATGTTCTCATCATAGCATTAACTATTAAGTCAACGGAAAGACTTGTGGGATTTTCAATGGTCCAGAAAAAAACCACACAAACTATATCCACCTCCAACTTACTTCATTGATTCTCTATATTATAAAAATATGTTCTATGGATGTTTATTTCATATTTGGAATCCAGGAAGGTAAGGGTGACTGTCCTTACCCAGGGGAATGCAGTCCACTGGCCACCCCAATCCTTTTTTAACATGACCATGTCCTTGCCAGAGACTTCCTCGGTCTTAAAATGCTCCCTTCCTAGTTTTGAGGACGGCACTGAGTCTTGGATCTCCTCTCCCGTGAATGTTCTTTTCCAAGCTTCCTCTGAGACATTGTGCCTTCGCCCATTCCTTAGCAAGGGTTCTTTAAGGCTCCATCCTTGGCTTTCTCCTCTTCATCTTCCCATCTATGCCCGTGTCTTCCTCCTGTGTGAGGACAGCTACGTGTGCTTTACTTACCATGATAAGCCTAGAACAGTGCGTTGCATGGAATAGACGCTCAACAAATACGTTGAATGGATGAATGAATGAATGCATCCCAGATCTGTACCCCTGCCCAGGGGTCTACTGGGGCCAATATCATCACCACCATTATAATTATCTGCAAGGCCTGGCATCTAATTGGTGTCCCCTAAGTGTCGGCCAAGTGAATGATGTACAGGTTCCCAAGTCTCTCAATCCCACCTTTTCACCATTTAAAAATTTCTCCTGGGCAAAGAGTGTACCTTGTTTATAAAATTAAAGTTGTTTTTGTCAAAGTATGGCCTCAATGGGGGCAATAACACAGGAATATGAGGCACTTCTGTCATTCAGTCAACACTGCCTGAGCTGGGGCCGGAGCTGGTGCTGGGCACTCAGAGGACTAAGGCATGAGCCATTCCCTAGAGGCGCTCAAAACTGGACATAGGGTGGGGATTTGGGGCCCACGTGGAACTGTAGTGGAGAGTGGTGGAAGCACAGGCTAGGACTCGGCAGGTCCGAGCCCTGGCTCCCCTACTGCCCACTAACCACTGAGTGGCATGTCCCAGGGCTTCAGTGTGGTCCTCTGGAAAAAGAAAGGGTAGGGCTAGACTCACCAGCATCTTGGGTCTCTGGTGTAGGGGCTTGCAGGACCTAGGTAAGGGGAAGGGGAGTAGGTGTTGAGTGATCTGAATCCAGCCTCCTCTGGGGAGGGGTAGCCACAGGCCAAGAAGGGCAAAGATTGGGCCATCGCCTGGAGCCTAAATTATGGTAATAAACTGGGCGGTCCTGTCACTCTAGCTCGGGGAGGAGCCAAGTGCCTGGGAGGAGGGGCCAGGGGAGCTCTGAGGCATGAGAGCGGGAGGGACCACAGCCCGCGGTGGAGTAGAGGTGTGACCCTGCCTTGGTGGAGAGAGGCACCTCAGGAGGCTGGCCCTACGCTCAGGCTCCCCGGTCCCGCGCGCCCCTATGGGAGCCCTGGCGCCCGCACTCTGCTGGCTGCTCGCTTGCGTCTGGCTGCCCCGGGGTGAGCCGGCAAGGGAGTCCCTGCGGGTAGAGCGTCTCGGTGAGAGGGGTGTGGGCTCAGGGAGGTCAGGGGCTGGGGGAACCGGCCTAGGCAGGTTGGAGAGAGGGAGGAAAGAAAAATGGTCTGAAAGAGGGCAGAGGGACGTCCGGCGGTAGGGCTGGGGACTGGGACACGGAAGGCAAGAGATACAAGCCTGCCACCACGAGGGGAAAGAGTCCTGAGCTGGGCGGAGTGGAAGAGACCTAAGATGTGCAACTGCAGAGAACGGGGCCCAAGGAGTGAGAGCAAACAGGCAGATCCCTGTGGGAGAAGGATCACCAAGGAGGGGAGAGAAATGATTTGAGAAGGCTGCAGGGAGAGAGAACGGGGGAATGTGGGTGATGTGGGGACGGGGGTGGGAGATCCCAACAAAGGGAGGCCAAGCTTGAGTGGAGAATAATCCCCCCACCCCAGCCGCAGCACCAACACCATGGGGCAGTGCAGAGCTGCAGCCAGAGCCCACCAGGGGAGCCAGGTGAGTAGGTGTGCGCTTGTGGCTGCCCCACTCGCTGCTTTCATCTTTATTCCTAGCCAAGGAGACCCTGGGGATTCAGCATGTAGAGTGGGGCGGGCCAGGGTTTGGTGGGGAGGCATGACCCATTCCTAGCCGCCCGCCCATGCTTGACTTTTTTCTCATCTAGCCACAGCCACCAGGAGGCGACCCTCACGGTAGGGGATGCTACAACAGTGATGGGAGGCCAGGTAAAGGGAGGCCAGGTAAGGGGAAGCCTGGGGAAGGAGGCTTTGTTGGGCAGGGATTTACTTCTGTTCAGGTGTGAGGCTGGCAGGGAGCTCCGGAGATTACAGCAGGGCTGTCTCTGGAGTTATACAGGTTCCCAGGATGTGTCTGTGGTGTGCAAATTTATAAAATAGTTCTATTCCCACTTTCCTAATCTCTTGGGGCCCTGTAGCCAGCTTGTCTTTTTTCCCAGGAGAGATGGGCACCAAGGCCCTTTCAGGAGACAGCCGAGTGCTCCCTCCCCCAGGTGAAAGTAGGAAGATGAGAGTTAGGGAGAGTGGAGTTCTCTTTTCCCGGCCTGGCCTGTGAAAGGCCCTGGACTCCGTCAGAGGCCCCCTCCATACCCTGAGCAGAGCTCCAGGAATGCTGTCCTCAGAGGCGTGACAAAGATGGGGCCACCTGGTGGAGGGTACAGGGAAGGACTGGTTGAGAAGCAGAGTCCTGAGCTTCTATCCTTTGAGTCTTAACCATTCCCTGCCTACCCTCCCAGGATCCTTGGTGCTCATGGGAGAGGTGGCAATTTTGTTTTCTCCCTTTGCCAAACTTCTTTGGTCTCTGAATCAGGTGACTCAGGTTCCCTTTCTAATCCTAGCCTGCATTTATTGCTTTCTTTCTATAACCATAACCACAAACATGTTCCAAATTCTACCCACCGGGTCCCCCAGAGCAGCTTGTGCCCCCCGTGATCAGCTCTGGGCAGCCCCTTGAGCCAGCAGGTGGAGGAGCATCCTTTATATTAATAATAGCAACGAGTCCCAACAGCCTGCCACTGGAAATAGATAGGAAGGCCCCAAAGTGGGGAGAGGTAGGATGGGGTGGGCATGCTTCTTCTCTAACGTGGATTTCCTGGGTCTTTTACTTCTCATCGGCTGGTTCTTCCAGGTCCCAAGTTTTAGAAACAGTCAGCTACAGTTTGAGTTGAAAGGTAATGTAGTCATTCTTTTTATAGATAGGGAAACTGAGGTAGGCGGAAGACTTGCCAGTGCCCCACAATAGGCAAGTGGAGCCAAGTCTGTCCCTTGCAGGGTCAGGCCTGTCCCTCTGCACCATGCATGCCCACAGGACTCCAGGAATCCCTGCGTTTTAGTGGGGGAAATGATCCTTATCCAACACCTCATTCCCCAGCGGGCTTCCTTCCTTGCTGGTTTCCTAGACAAGCACTCCCTGCTTTTCCTTGGGGGAAGGGTCACAAGTGTCTGGACCAGGCAACCTGGGCGGGTTTCTCGCATGACTCTTTAGAGCAACAGGGAGTGAGAAGGGCCTCCCTCTAAGGCAGCTGAAGTGGAGGTGAGAGAACAGAGGCCCAGGTACCGGGACACTTGAGGGCTCCTATCTGGAATGCCCTCCTCGGGAAGGAAGTGGACTTGGGTCCCAGACCAGCGGACAGCCATCCTTCATCTCGGCACTGCCCCATCCCTACAGAGCTCAACCATTCTCTAGAGAATTGTTGCTGTAGACGAGGGGATCGTGAACTTGGACAGGAAAAAAATGCATTGTTATTTATAGGACCCTCAATCCAACAGAAATTTAGCATCCCTTTTAGTTATTACCACAGTCTACAAACCACAGGAGTATTAGCAGTGTCTGTGACTGCCACCAACAGAATTCACAGATATTTTCCTTATCACCTGATAGTTGTTGATATCTCAAAATATCATTTTGGCTCGTTGCTACTTCAAAATTTTGGCAGTGGTGAGGCCTGCTGCTAGATCTTGTGATTTAATATGTCAATAAAGAAGCACAAATATTACTAAAATAACACATTTTTATAAAATATATTCATGATGATATTGCAATACAATTGATTTCCTCTGTAATATTATGTGTCATTTTATGTATTGAAAAACGCTATTCTGAGAAGGTATCCACATGGGCTTCACTAGATCGTGAAAGCGGTTCATGGCGTAAAGATGATTAAGGACCTCTGACTGATCCCAAAGACAAATCATTTGGACAGGATTTAAAGGACTCTCCAGAAAATAGCTTTGACTCTTTACAACACAGACTGTCTTATCCTCAAAGCGTGAGTCTCAGAGGCTGCATCTGAGGTGGGGGTGAGAAGTGGAGACATGAAGACAGTTTAATCACAGCTCTCTGTGGCTGTGGGACGATCGTGGTGACCTGGCCTCTCCTGTTCCCGTGGGCTCTGAGGGCCCATGAGATAGATGACGCCTGGGGCCGGGAGCACCAGGAGCCAGGGGCCACAGGGGGGTGAGAACCCTGAAACCTGGTGAAGGGCGTCAGCAGGACAGTGGGAAGGGCATAGTGTCAGGGGATGAGGCAGACAGACCTCACCTGCCAGGGAGGGGCAAAGAGCTGGGTTTGGGCCCCAGGGACCAAGGGTCTGAATCCATCCTGTGTTCTAAGTCCTTTGCTAGAGGCCGGGGCTCAGCCTGGAGGTGGGGGGCAGAGACGACAGTGAGGGGTAGACACGTGAGACAAACACCCACTGCGTGGTTTGCAGCTTGTTGGCCCTGTGAACAAGGACAGAAGCTCCATGAGGGCAGGGACTCCGCCCTGTTCACTGCGCCTAGCACAGTGCTCGGCACATGGTGCTGGGGACATTGTACTCATGAGGAGGCTGAGCCCCTAAGAGGGGAGGAGCCAACTGTGCTGAGGGTGCCGCCGGCACCAGGTGACATTAGACAACTCGGACCGGAGTTCCAAGAGGTTTGTGTCCCAGTCATCTAGCCGTGTGGTGACTAAACACCTATGATGTTAGGACAGTCCTAATTTCAGATGGTTTAATGTCTGGAGAGACCAGGCTGGGAATTCTGTCTGGAAAATAGGATTTCTTAGCCACACTCTGCCCGTCTCCTCCTCAGACGTGTAGTATCAGGCAGAGTCTTGACTTGGAGCTGAGTCCCGAGGACAGGGTGGCGATCTGCGAGGCGCTGTCTTTGCTGTTGTTGGAAGGGCCCAGAGGAAGGCGGGGGTGGGGTGGGGGTGAGATGTTCCCCTGACCGGGGGTGAGGGGCTGCCTTTGTGCCTTAGCTCTGCCTGGCGTTTGTTCTGCAGACAAGGGGGTTTTGTGTAGGACACAAAGGTTTACTGGGGAGGGAGGGGGCGCTGAGGGATCCTGGAGCGTGGAGGGGAGGGGATGTGTTCAGGCTGCGACCTCAGTAGCCTGTCACAGAGATGCCACTTCGGAAGGTAAAAGCCAGGCCTTTGTTCCTCTGGGCCTAGGGCAGACCTGAAAATTCTCCCATGCCCCTTAGAGGTGGCCAGGCGAGGTGCAGTGGCAGGGCAGGGGACCTCCCTTCCTCCAGGAGATGAGAGAAGGGCTGTGACCTCCAGGAAGGCTGCCCAGGCGCTGGCCCTGAGCTCAGCCCTTGATTGTTCTCTTCCTCCTCCTGCCTTTGAAAGGAGGCTGAAGCCCAGGACTCCTTGGCCATGTCTTCCTGGGAAAGGCGGCTCCATCGGGCCAAGTGTGCACCGGCGTGTAAGTGGACCCTCGCTGTGGCCTGTGGGCTGCGCGTGGGAGCGCCCCGCCACAGACAGGCCTGTGAGGGCAGGCAGGGGCTTCCCTGGGGCCTCCTGGGACCTCTTTTCCCCGCCTGGGGTCTCTTTCCACCTTGCCCAGCCCTGGCCTCCAACACCACTCTGCTTTCTCCTCCCTGCCTGGGGAGAGCTTCCTTAGAGACCTGTTCCTGTGACCACGGCCCTGGGGCTCCCCTCACACTGACTCCAGTGAGATTGAGCTTCCTTATTTCGTGGTTGTTTTCCCCTCCACCTCACCCTGTTTCTGTGGCCTCCTACTTCCTGTGGCATTGTCTCCTCTGCTCCAGTGTCCTTTGTCCATGGCCCCTCCTCTCTCCTGTCCTGTGTCTGTGGCCCTCTCCCCTGTTCTGTGTCTGTGGCCCCTCCCCTCCCCTGTCCTGTGTCTGTGGCCCCTCCCCTCCCCTGTCCTGTGGCCCCTCCCCTCCCCTGTCCTGTGTCTGTGGCCCCTCCCCACCCCTGTCCTGTGTCTGTGGCCCCTCCCCTCCCCTGTCCTGTGGCCCCTCCCCTCCCCTGTCCTGT
>CAUYSK010011386.1:0-13789 GCA_963575035.1 Avahi laniger | reverse complement strand
ATTTCTTTCTATTTTTTGGTAGAGATGGGGTCTCGCTCTTGCTCAGGCTGGTCTCGAACTCCTGAGCTCAGAACGATCCGCCCACCTCGGCCTCCCAGAGTGCTAGGATTACAGGCGTGAGCCACCGCGCCCGGCCTTGGGATTTTTTTTTTTTTGAAAAAAAAGAAAAAGAAAAGAAAGCTATTCCAGCTGTCTATAAGGCCAGCTTTTTCTGGATGGTGTGGTATGACCAGTGGATCCCATGGAGACTTACCATGAAGCCAGTCTCCTGGTTGGATGCTACGTTACATAGGATTCTATGCTTGTGGATCAAGCATTCTATAAACCTCCATATAGTGCTGACTCAGAATCCATGGGCAGAAAAAGAAAACCCATATCCAGAATAGGTATCTATCACTGTGAGAATGAACCACTGGCCCCTTAGAATGAAAGAGACCCGAAGTAATGAATTTGTCACCAAGTGGCCAGTTGGTCACCTTGAGTAACAGTGCCACATTAGAGGCTAAGCTTGGTCTCTGATGCTGACAGTAGTTAAGGGCATCACTGGCTACAGCAGCCTTAGAAAGTTGGAGTCCGTGTTTTTTGGGCCAGTAGATAGCCTCTATCTCTGCCATTGTGGCCACTCCATTTATGTGCTAGTATTAGTTTCCTAGGGATAACAAAGTACCACAAACTTGGTGGCCTAAACAACAGAAATTTATTGCCTCACAGTTCTGGAGGCTAAAAGTTTGAAACCATAGTGTTGGCAAGTTTGGTTCCTTCTGAGGGCTGTGAAGGAGAATCTGTTCTGTGCCTCTTGCCTAGCTTCTGGTGGTTTTCTGGCAATCTATGGCATCCCTCGGCTTCTGTTGCATCACCCTGATCTCTGCCTTCATCTTTGCATGGTGTTCACGCTGCGTATCTCTGTCTTCACATGGCCACCTGCTTATAGGGACACTGATCATATTGAATAAGGGGTCTACCCTATTCCAGTATGATCTCATCTTTATGGATTAATTATATAGGCAACAACCCTATTTGCAAATAAGGTCATTCTGAGCTACTGGGGATTAGAATGTGTGTATGAATGAGGGGTGGGATACAATTCAACTCATAACAGTGCCCATCACGCTGTTCTAAGGTGGCCAATGATTAAAGCTGGTAATATCAACTGGCTGACTCATTTTGTTACTTGACTGTTTAATGCCTCTTTCCTGGTGGATGCAAGAGATGACACAACAATCTTCACACTTCAAGTCACTTCTGTATATTCATTCACATGACTCTAACCCAGAACTTTTTGTCTGTGATCTTCCAGTCCTTCCAGGTCCCTTGCCAGAGGGCCAGGCCATTGGCTCTTGCCAAAAAATCTGTACATAGTCTGCTTCTCCTTATACACAGAGTAGATGACCATGGACAATGCTTGTAACTCCACCCATTGGGAAGATTTTCCCTCTCTGCTGTCTTTCAAAGCAACTCAAAAATGTGCTTATAGGGCAGCCATTATCTAATTTTGGCTTGCACCTGCAAGTTGACCCATCCATAAATACAAGTCATACTTTATCCCTCCTCCTTTAGCTGGGCATGGTATCAGTTCAGCTGTTGTGGGTGACATGGTGGTCTGGGCTACCTGGTTGTGCAGCTTACAAGTGCCCTCTGATCTTGCTTGGACTTGATTCCAGATGTACCATTTCCATCTTATAACAGATGCTGCTGGGTCCATCGGAACCAACAGAACCCAGTTCATAATAGTCAGTTCTGAACATGTGGTTACTGTGTGGTTAAGTGTTCTGTATCACACTAGGAGCTGCTTCTTAAAATGTGTATAATTCTCTGCTGCAGATGGCATGGCTTTGCTCCAGAATCCCAGGGACTGCACTGTGACTTTCCCACTAGGGCTTGCCATAAGCTCTGTCTTAATCAACTTGGGCTGCCATACAAAATACCATAGACTGGGTGGCCTAAGCAACAGAACCTTGTTTTCTTACAGTTCTGGAGGCAGAAGTCTGAGATCTGGGTGCCAGCATGGTTGAGTTCTGGTAAGGGCTGCTTTCCTGGCTTGTAGACAGCTGCTTTCCCACTGAGTCCTCATATGGTAGGGAGACTAAGCTCTCTGGTGTCTCTCCTTACGAGGTCATTAATCCCATTATGAGGGCCACACCCTCACGTCCTCATCTAACCCTAATTACCTCCCAAAGGCCTTATCTCTAAATAGCATCACATCGAGGGTTAGGGCTTCAACATATGAATTTTGAGGGGAACACATTCAGTCCACAAATTCTGCCCCTGTCCGCCAAAATTTATACATGCAAAATACATTCATCTCATCCTAAAAGCCCCAGAAGTCTTAACTTACTCTAGCATCAACTCTAAAGTCCAAAATCTCATCTAAATATCATCTACATCAGAAATGGGTGAGATTCAAGGTGGATTCATCCCGAGACAAAATTCTTCTCCAGCAGTGAGCCTGTGAAGCTAGATAAGTTATGTGCTTCCAAAATACAATGTTGGGACAATGTAGGAGAGACAATACCATTCCAAAAGGAAGAAATAGGGAAGAAGGAAAGGGTGACAGGTCCCAAGCAAGTCCAAAACTTAGCAAGGCAAATTCCATTAGATCTTACGGGTTGAGAATGATCGTCTTTAGTTCAATGCTCTTCCCTCCAGGCCCACTGGGGTGACATTGTCTCCCCCAAGGCTCTGCCTGGCCAGGGTCCTGCCCCCAGGGCTTCAGACAGAGGCCATCTGGCCTGTTGAAACCAAGGCAGTGGCCGTGATGATTTCTGAATTGCCTTAGGGGTCATTTTTCTCCTCTTCTTGAAAAATAGTACCCATTCACATCAGCATAGCTCTATTATCCCATAATGTCAAATCTAAGAAGTCCACCGGATTTCCTTCATTTCATCCTGTCTCCAACTCCTTCAGTTCAAACTGGCAATGCTTTTGCTCATATAATCCCATAAACTCTTTATTGAGTGATAGTCTGGCCACATCTTTGGTGTTCTCTTTAGAACATGCTTTCTCATTTTTTCCCAATATGGATGGGCTGAGAATTTTCCAAATCTTTAAATTCTGGTTCCTTTTTACTTAGTGATTCTTCCTTCAATTCATCTACCTTCCACAAAACACAAGAACACAGTTCAGTCAAGTTCTTTGCCACTTTATAAGGATCACTTTTCCTCCAATTTCCAATAATATGTTCCTTATTTCCATCAGACCTCCCCAGAATTTCCCTTAACATCCATATTTCTATCATACATTTTAAAATTCTTCCAGCCTCTACCTATTACCAAGTTCAAGTTCCAAGACTGCTTCTATCATTTTAGGTATTTGTTACAGCAGCACCCAACTCCTGGTACCAAAATCTGTATTAGTCAGGGTTCTCCAGAGAAACAGAATCAATAGGGGAGGTGTGTGTGTGTGTGTGTGTGTGTGTGTGTGTGTGTATTTAATATTATATATATATTTGGCTTATGGTTCTGCAGGCTGTACAAAAAACATGGTGCCAGCAACTGCATCTGGTGAGGGCCTCAGGCTGCTTCCACTCATTGTGGAAAGGGAAGGGGAGCTGGTGTGTGAAGAGATCACATGACAAGAGACAAGGCAAGAAAGAAAGGGGGGGTGCCAGATTCTTTTCAACAACCATCTCTTGAGGGAACTTTTGCAGAAACTAACAGAGCAAGAACTCAGTCGCCCACCACCCCTAAGGAGGGCATTAATCTATTCAGGAGAGATTCACCCCATGACCTGAACACCTCCCATTAGGCCCCACCTCCAACATAGGAGATAAAATTTCAACATGAGATTTGGAGGGGACAAACATCCAAACTATAGCAGGTGGAGACTGAGAGAGAGAGAGAGAGAGTATAAGGAATTTGTTCACGTGATTATGAAGGTTGACAAGTCCCAAGATCTGCAGTTAGCAAACTAGAGATCCAGGAAAGCCAATGTATAGTTCCAGTTCAAGTATGAAGGTCTGAGAACTAGGAGAGACTGTGTAAATTCAAGTGTGAAAGCTGACAGGCTTGAGACCCAAGAAGAGCTGATGTTTCAGTCCAAGTCCAAAGGCCAGAAAATACCAATGTCCCAGCTCAAGTAGTCAGGTAGGAAGAGTTCCCTCTTGATCAGCCTTTTTGTTCTTCAATTGATTGAGTAAGGCTTACCCACATTATGGAGGGCAATCTGCTTTACTGGCCTACCATTTCAAATGTTAATCTTATCCAGAAACACCCTCACAGACACAGCCAGAATAACATTTCATCAAATATCTGAGTACCTGTGCAATCAAGTTGATACACAACTAACCATCACAAGCTACAAACTGCATCTTTTTACCCCTCTGCTACCTCCACTATGAGAGAGATTACTGAAATATTTGGCTAAAGTGGGGGATGGCCTCTACCATATGCCAGGACAACTCAGACGTTTCTACTTTGCTTCTCTTGCTAGATCTTGCTGCTCTTTATGGTAATTGGGCCTTTTGGATTCTGATAACTAAGCGCCACCATCTAGCCTCTATTACTTGGGGGGTGGGGTGCTGTGATATCATTCCCATAGTTATTAATGAGCTCCAGCTCTGTGACTGTTTCTCCAGTTGCAGCCCAGGACTGCAGAGACCTCCTTAGTGATGCTGTTCTGAGTGTTGCCCTTCTTACCAGAACTTACCTACTTACTTACTTAATTTATTTATTTGTTTGTTTGTCTGTCAGAGTCTCACTCTGTTGCCTAGGCTGGAGTACAGTGACATGATCATAGCTCACTGCATCCTCGAACTCCTGGGCTCAAGTGATTCTCCCACCTCAACCTCCCAAGTAACTAAGACTATAGGCATGTACCACCATGCCCGTCTAATTTTTTTTTTAGTGATGAGGTCTCATTAATGTTGCGCAGGCTGGTCTTGAACTCCTGGGTTCAAGCAATCCTCTCACCTTGGCCTTCCAAAGTTCTGGGATTACAGGCACGAGTCACCATGCCCGGCCCTTACCAGGGCATTTTTGATGGCCTTTGTAAATGATGTGTCTTCTGAGCCCTCTGAAACATAATCCTCTGATGGGTCTTCTGACCTCACATAATATATTCATTCCAGCACATCCACTTCCACCAGTCTTTTTATTCATTCCTCTACCATATATCAGGGCAACTCAGACACTTCTATTTTGCTCAGCATTGGCCACCACTCCCTCCAGGTTTCTAAGAATCTCCCAGCAGTGAGTTTGTTTCATTCCTCAGAGTCTTTATTAGGGTGTTAAATCCTGTGTCTCAAGAAGTGCCCCCAAGTCAATTATTCTTGACTATCCAGTTTTATATTCCAGCCCCTTTGATCAAGCAACCTCAAAATTCGATCCCAGAGTACTCCCTTTGCTTCTGTCTGCATATGCTAAATAATACTCACACACACACTCTCCTCCTTTATCAGGCCCAGCATGTTTCCAGCTGGGTCATGCTAGTATATAACTCTAGCTATCAGCCTGGCAGCCAGGAGAGGAGGTAGGGGCAACTTCTGTTTCTTTGTGCGGGAGTGGCTCTGTAGCATCTTCCAGGATAGGGGAAGTACTGCTCTAAGTACAGAAAGGCAGACCACCTCTGCAATTTTGAAAGTACACAGGGGTCTGCAGAGCAAACATTCTTAAGGATGTCCATCCAAATGTCCCATCCCTTGTCTCAGTCTCAGGCTTTCCCAACCAGAGCCCCAACCTGCTTTGGTTGCACATTTAAATGTCTCTGTAGCTCTGTCACTCTATCATGTCCTAAGTTTGTGGCTCAACTGTGTCAGCTCTTCCATTGCAGGCTATAAAAGCCTCTTTGTAAGCTACTAAAGAGGCCCTCTGTCTTTTCATTTTGCCATTAATCAAGAGTGACCTTTGCTCTCTCATTTTTCCTTTTTAGATTATCAATACAATTTAGTAGTCACCAGACAACTCCAATGTTCTCGTAGGCACTGTTACCCCACATATTTCATACGCCTGAAATTGTACCCTCCATTAGGATATTCTCCCAGGTCACCACTGATGAAATCTTTAGCAATTGGGTCACCACTTTATGCTAGGAACTACCCATGCTCCTACACTCAGGATGGCATCCTCTTTGACCACCAGGTAATGAGTTGGTCCTGAAACCCCATCTTATGTTTCCTTGGATCTCTCCTAGCATCACTTTTGTTAGTTTAGGTTCTTTGAGAAGCAAATGTCAAGGTGGGATTTGATATATATATTAGCTGCCATAACAAAATACTACAGACTAGGTAGTTTAAGCAACAGATATTTATTTCTGTGAATTTATTTGAGAAATTTAATTCTGGAGGCTAGAAGTCCAAGATTAAGGTGTTGACAAGTTTGGTTTCTTCTGAGGCCTTTCTTCTTGGTTGGCAGATAGCCACTTTCTCGATGGCTCACAGGGCCTTTTTTCTGTATGCACCTGCCCCTGGTGTCTCTGTGTGTTCAAATTTCCTCTTCTTATAAAGACACCAGATTGGATTAGCTCCCACCCTAATGGCCTCATTTGAATTGAAGCACTTCTTTAGTCACATTCTGAGGTGTTAGGGGTTAAGACTTCAATATCTGAATTTTGGGGAGGACACAATTCAGCCCATAACAACGTGCAAGAGATTTATTAGAAGAAACATCTGTGAAGGATAAAAGGGAAGGGAGAAGGTGGGAGAGCCTGCAGACCATGATATAAGTCTGATACCTATGAAGGACAGGGAAAAGAAAGGATTGGGCAGGCAGTTTCCTAGACTGCCTCACAGTTCTAAGAAAGTTTCAGCTAGGCTGATGTGTAGTCCTGAAGCCAAACTTGCCCATTAGAGTAGTCCCAAATTATGCAGCGATGGGCTTGCATTAGTAGTTTTGCCATGCTCAGTCATTTGGCCAGAACTGGTCAATTACTATTTCTTGAGAGGTTTGCAAGAATTGAAGCTAGTTAAACCTTCCAGTATCCTTGAGTTAAAAACCTTTGTTTTTTAAAAATATTCTTATAATATGATTGAAGTAAAAAATCATACACAGGGAAGTAGGCGCTTATTCTTCACAAGTAAGAGAAAAAGCAGCGAACAATGTAAATCTGGGATCCTAAGCTCTAGGTCATCAGGTCTGATGGACCTGTCCTGGAGGGAGGGCTCCAAGAAAGAGTTGGTAAAATTACCTTAACCATGCAGAAACTTGAAGACTTCTGCATACCAAAACCCACAAACTTTTCTCAACAAACGAGCCAGGTTGGCTGAAGAGAATGGACTCGCCCACAGCGTCGGCTCAGACCTACTGTAGCGCACCCATCACTGCCCAAGTTCCGAGCCCTCGACAGGGCATGGGGAAGGAAACCGCGCCAGAGTCCGAAGAAGGGGAATTCCGCTAAGTGCCGGCAGGTGGAGAGCGTGGAAGAAATGGGACCAACGTGCTCTGGCTGGGATTACCGGAGCCGACGATTTATCAAATCACGGTTCAGACAGCTCAACGCTCTATGCAAGCTCTCCCAGCTGTCAATCTTAGGGCGGGCTCACACCTACGCTAAAAGACGAACCCTCATCTCCTGCTCTCATGCCCTGAGTTCCCATCACCCTTAGTAACCCCCTGCAATTTAAAACGGAAGGATGGCCCCCCGCTTTGTCCCGTCTCCTCCTCGGACCAACCGAGTCACGGAGAGGAAGAGCGTTGGTCCAATTACCTCGGCGGGAACTACAATCAGCCAATAGGAGGCAGGCACGGGGGGCGGGCTAAAGAGTTCGGGGGCGCACGCGCAGTTGGGAGCAGGGCCTTAGGTTCTGTGGCGGTGTGGGTGAGTTGGGTGCTGGTGGAGTCGCGTTGGTCCTCAGAATCCCCGCGTAGCCGCTGCCGCCTTCTCCTGCCCTCGCCATGTTTCTCACCCGGTCTGAGTACGACAGGTCTGTGCGGCGGGGGGAAGCCGGTTCGGGATTATGGGTGGGCAGGCCCGGGGCCGCGCCGCGGCCAGGGTTCTGCCGTGTCATGGGGCGCCACAGGAACCCAAGTCTGGCCGGGCCTGGGGATCTCTTGCCCTCTCCAGGCGCCCGCCGTGATTCCCCAACCTAGACTTGGGCACATCGGCCGCACTTGTCCTACCGCTGAGTCACCGCTGGGTCCTAACACGGTGCGGAAGCGAGAAGCTCCAGTTTGTGCTCAGGGAGGAAGGCTTGAGGGGCTGGGACTCCTACCTTCAATCTGCAGAAGGCCAGAGGTCAGCCCTTGCCCCGTTCATCTTTTGGTGCCTAGTGCCTAGTGTGACTGCCTTTTAAAAGAAGTTAAACGTGGTGCCTGGAAGACAGTGCAACTGGAGACTATTTAGTTTATAGAAGGGCTTGCTGTGATGTATAGTTTCTTCGAAAGCGCTAAGGCATTCTCAGCTATGCCCAGATATATTGTCTGGAGTCTGATTTTATAGGAACGGGAATGTAGAATGGTTTTCAAGCGCTTTCTCCACATGCTGATTCCACTTGACCTAGGTTTTTCTGACTTTTTTAAAAGCTTAAAGCAAGTTAAACTTTTAGGGCTTGGAAATGCTAACATTATTAAATTGTGCATATTTATGCTGAGGACATTTTTACTTTCAGTTTCTGTTTTTATCGTTTGAGTTTTCACATAGCTATTGTTTGGTGTTTTTTTTTCTTTCAAAAAAGCCAGGAAAGACAGACGTTTTCTTTGTACTAGGTGGCTGGAGGAGCTGCATTTCTTGTCAAGTATATGTTGACCCTGTCAAAGTTTTATCATCTGGAATTACCACTTTTTCATCATTCTACTGACTCATAGAAGATGTATGTGAAGTCTTAAAACTGACATCTTTTTCTGCTATCCTAGAACACGACTTTGTTAGTCAATATTTAGCTTCCAAAGCGTTGAACAGAATCATCTTGGGGAGATACTCGGAATTGGGTGTGTACGATGGAAATTATTATCCTTATCAGAAAGGCTTTATTAAATTTTGTGATCATTTACTTAGTGTATGTATTGATTGCTTTGTTACTCATTTTTGTATTTTCCCAATACTTCACATATAACCCTTTCTTTTTTTTCTTTTCTTTTGAGATAGGGTCTCACTCTTTTGCCCAGGCTAGAGTACAGTGACATCATCATAGCTCACTGCAGCCTCAAACTCTTGGACTCAAGCAATCCTCCTGCCTCAGCCTCCCAAGTAGCTGGGACTACAGGCGTGTCCCACAATGCCCAGCTAATTTTTTTAAAAAAATCTTTTTGTAGAGACAGGGTCTTGCTTTGTTGCCCAGGCTGGTCTCAAACTCCTGGGCTCAAGTGATCCTCCTGCCTCCGCCTCCCACAGCTCTCTCTTACTCACTTAGCTAATGTACTGGAGTGCTTGCTGAGTACAAGGTAGTATTCTAGGTGATTGTCATGCAGTGTTGGACAAAATCAAGATCCTTGCTTTCATATAGGAGACTGTCTTTTAAAGAACTGTTTACAGAAGTAGTTGTGGTACGAATCAGAAAGGTATTAATGCCATTAGAGCAATTCAAATCAATGCTAAGGAAGTTTTGATGAGAGACTGCATTCAGAGTTAGAGGATCATGGAATACTTCACAGAGGAGCTGATATTTAAACTGAATCTTGAGAAAGAGTTTAGGATTTTAATAAAGACAGTGACATCAGTAGTCTTGAGTCAGAGAATATAGGATGACCAAAGTTGGGACAGTGGGAAGGCACAATGCATGTTTGGGAAAAGTCCAGTCTGGCACATACGATGTATGTACGGGAATAGAGGAGATATGGGAGAAACAGGATGGGGCTAGATATTGGATGGTTTTTGATACAAAGTGAAGGAGTTTGGGTCTTATTCTGTAGGTAGTTGCATGCCTTTAATTTTCGTTTTAAGAGATTATGTAATGATCATTGTGTGTGTGTTTTTTTTTTTTTTTGATCATTGTGTTTTATAGACATTACTTGCCTGGATTAGAAGGAAGAGCTAGTCAATACTGGTTAGGAGGCTATTGCAACGGTTAGGTGAAAGATAATGAGGGCATTGAGAATGGAAGGAAGAGTGATATGTCGTAACATATCTACTGTTGTAAAGGAGGAGTTGATATTAACTGATATGCCTTGGCATATGGTTGGATGTGGGAGAAGATGAGGAATGAGTTACTTTCTCATAACTTTCTAGCTTGGGTAACTGGAAGATTGCAGGTGTTTTAAAATAAAACTGAAGTAGGAATGGCAGATGAAGCTGATTTTGCAGGGTGGCTGGATTTAAAGCGATAATATTTCAGATTGGGAAGTGTTGAGTTATGGTGCTAATGGGATATGCAAGTAGAAATGTTCAGCAGGCATTTAGATTAGTTAGGAAAGAGTTCATACTGGTAATGGAGATTTGAAAGTAGTTCATGCTTGCCATAAGATGAAATAACCCAGGGAGATGGTAAAGTTTGAGAAGCGCATAAAGCCCATATTGGGGAGGACACAGTAATACCTCACTGGATGAAGTTTCTAAACTAGGGTGAAAAAATACTGTGATCACATAGTGCTTTATAGTTTACAAAGTTCTTTCTTTTTTTTAATAATGGAGATGGGGCTTCTTACTTTGTTGCCCAGGCTGGTCGTGAATTCTTGGCCTCAGTGATCTTCCTGTCTCAGTTTCCCAAAGTACTGAGGTTACAGGTGTGAGCCACCACGTCTGGCCAGTTCTTTCATACTCTGTGTAATTCAGTACTCAATTATCTTGTGACAGAGGCAGGACAAGTATTACATTTTTTCAGTTGAGGGAATTAAAGCTATAAGTGGCAGGACTAGAACTCAATCCCAGGTCTTCTGACTTTAAACTTTTGTTTCAGTGATTTTTAAACTGTTCTTTAGAGCCCTAAACTTCCTTTTAAATGGCCTTAGGGATACTCCCTCAGGAGCAAATCTGGGCGGTGGGATGGTAGGATTTTCCCTACATCTCTGATTTAGCCAAGATAATTCCCAGAGGTGATATAGTGGAATAGTTGGGAGCTTGGTCTCTATAGTCACATTGTCTAAATTCTAATTCTAGCTCTGTCACTTATGCCTCTCGCTTAACCTCTCTGTGTCTCAGCTTCTTCATCTGCATAATAGTATTTGCTCTAGGATACTACTTCTTAGGATCATTTTGAGGATCGAGTTAAATCATTTCAAGTCCAGGCATATAGTAAATGCTCAGTAAATGTCAGCTTTTATTATTATTATTTATATTTTGGGGTTATATATAAAATTTCTTGTGAAAAAAAGTTTTTTCTACAGACTCCATAAACCAAGGATTGTAACTATTTTCATTTATTTATTCAGATATTTTAAAGTGTCCATTGTATGCTCTCAGAGCTTTTATAGCTAAGGCCACAATTGGTGCCACCTCTCTATAGGGATTCCAACACACTGGAGCAAGGAAAGGTGGGCAAGTGTTTCAGGTAGAAAAGAGGTCTGGCTTGTAATTGATATAAATATCTATTGAGTGAATGAACTAGGTCAGGCTTTAGGAACTCTCAATCTATTATTAAGATAATAATACTAAATCATACAGATAACTAGAGAAATGTCCCTGTCACTAACTTTCACTGAAAATTAAGATATTATCATCAAATGTACATAATAAGAAGAGGATAAGGAAAAACGAACCTTTTCTTGGGAATTGCTTGGTATTTTGGGGGCATGAACTTACTAAAGGACTTGTTAAGTTGACTCAGGATTAATCCAGGTTGATTCAGGATTGAAGCAGAAAAGTCACCGGCTGTCATTTGAGGAGTTTGGGAAGACTCTGGGAGTGGGACAGAAGTGTTCTACACATAAAGTTTCATTCCCTTGAAAAATGGTGAATGTACAAAAAAAACTACAGAGTGTTGTGGGTGAAGTAGAGAATACTGACAACATATATAGCCTGTAGCCATCTGACCTAGTTGTCAAGGAACTTGAGTTCAGTGTCTATATGACTAGTTTTTCTAAAAATTTTTAATAATTTTTTTTAAATTATAGGGGCGTGAATACTTTTTCTCCTGAAGGAAGATTATTTCAAGTGGAATATGCCATTGAGGCGATCAAGGTATAGTAGCAAGTAGCACAGTTTTTGAAGTTTCACAACAGCCTAACACTTTGTTGGCAGAACGTTTGGAGTAAATTGTTTTAACTATTCCTCTAGAAAATGTTCTTATATCCCACTATTAACCATTTTTTTCCCTTCAGTCAACACAGCTACAGTTATTAATCATTTTTATAACAATTTCAATCCTATAGCTGATTATCTATTCTAAAACTTTTTGAGCAGGTAACTACTTCATAATTATGTAAGTAGCTTTTTCTCAGTGGTGGGGGCATGTTTGTGTTTATAATCCTTTTGGCTATGAAGAGGGGTGTAGAAGTCCAAAGTTACCACGTGCATTATTTTCTGTTATTTGGTATTCTTGAGCAAATCATGTAACTGACCACCTCTGTATTCTTGTTGGTAAAGTTGTGAATTTTAGGAAATGAATAAAAGATATATCCTATGATCTGGTAACATAAAATTGAGTAGTTCAAACCAGTATTCCAAAAACTAGAAAGCAAGCTATCTAGACCTAAAGTTAGCTATCATGTGGGAACTATATTTGTTGGATTACAGGAAATCTAAATAGTTTTTTGGTTGGTGGATGTTTAAGAAGAAACTGACAGAAAAACAAAAATGAAGGAAACATGAGTATCTAAAATCTTTAAATCTAGTGTTGAAAAGGAATCACTGGGGAATGCTTAAAAGAAAGAAACAAAAAAGATATCTAAGCCCCACCCTAGAAATTCTGATTTAGGTTGTCTGGAGTAAGGCCCAGATGTCAGGTCCCAGTTATTCTAGTGTCTGACAAGAGTTGAGAATCAGTGGGCTGGGTCTGGTGGCTTACGCCTGTACTCCTAGCACTCTGGGAGGCTGAGGCGGGAGGATCGCTCAAGGTTAGGAGTTCGAGACCAGCCTGAGCAAGAGCGAGACCCCGTCTCCACTAAAAATGGAAAGAAATTAGCTGGACAACTAAAAATATATATAGAAAAAATTAGCCGGGCATGGTGGCACGTGCCTGTAGTCTCAGCTACTCGGGAGTCTGAGACAGGAGGATCACTTGAGCCCAGGAATTTGAGATTGCTGTGAGCTAGGCTGATGCTATGGCACTCTAGCCCAGGCAACAGAGTGAGACTCTGTCTCAAAAAAAAAAAGGTTGAGAATCAGTGATCTAGTTCAGTTCTTTACTCTGCTTGAATCACCTCTTTATCCCCAAACAGTCTCTATTTGAATAATCTCTATTTGTATAGTTCTAGCGATAATATTTTCTCACAGGATAGCTCATTCTATTTGGTACAGTTCATGATGATTTTGGAAATTTATCTTTGTATTGAGTCAAAAATCAAGCTTCCTGAAGTTTCCTTCAGTTGGCCTTAATTTTGCTCTTGAACCACATGGAATGTTTAAACCTCTTCCATAAGACGTTCCTCACATAATTGAAGAGATCTGTTGTGTTTCTCTCTTAAGTTACCTCTTGTAGAAAGAGTGCCTTGTGGAAAATGGTTGTATAAGAATCTGGAAAAGGGGAAAAGAGATTCTGATTAGTTGAAGACAGAAGTAAAAGTGGAAGCATTGTGATAATTAGTGGGACAGAAAATGATTGGCCAGCTCCATGTGCCTTTTTTTTTTTTTTTTTTTTTTTTTGAGGCAGAGTCTCACTCTGTTGCCCGGGCTAGAGTGCCGTGGCGTCAGCCTAGCTCACAGCAACCTCAAACTCCTGGGCTCAAGCGATCCTACTGCCTCAGCCTCCCAAGTAGCTGAGACTACAGGCATGTGCCACCATGCCCGGCTAATTTTTTCTATATGTTTTTAGTTGTCCACATGATTT
>CAUYSK010011385.1:0-12098 GCA_963575035.1 Avahi laniger | reverse complement strand
TTAATTTCTTTCTATTTTTGGTAGAGACGGGGTCTCGCTCTTGCTCAGGCTGGTCTCGAACTCCTGAGCTCAGAACGATCCGCCCACCTCGGCCTCCCAGAGTGCTAGGATTACAGGCGTGAGCCACCGCGCCCGGCCAAGACCTGGGATTTTTTCTTACTTTTCAGATGACCGTATCAGTTGAGGGTTCAGAGTTCAGATGACAAAACAGAAACCACACTAGGTGTTTCAAACAGAGAATTTAATACAGGGGAGGGAAGTGCTGAGAGTCTATACAGGAGACAGTGAGGCAAATCAGAGCCCAGGAAAGTAGGAAAAAAAGGGAAGAAAAGAAAAATAAAAACAATAAGAAGATCCCTGTGAGGGTTAAAAAAAAATCTAATATTTCTTAACTTTTTTCCTAGAGCTGAAAGATGATTTGCTGAAGCTGGATGTCTGCAAGAGTCTTGAGTGGTCTCCCTGGCCCCACTGCATTCACAGCATGACAGTCAGAGTGAGTTGTTACAAGACAGGAGTCAGATTGTATCAGTCGTCTGCTCAGAATCCACCCCGTGTCTCAGAGTAAAATCATCATGGCTTTATGAGGCCCTGCAATATCTGACTTCCCTTCCCCACCTCATTATCTCTCTGACCTCCTGCTCTTCCTCACTCTGTTCCTTGAACAGAGATGCTCCAGCTGTTCCTTCCACCTGACATGCCAGTCCCTGCAAACATCTACTTGGCTAACTCCCTCACCTCCAGGAGGCCCTACTTGCTCACGGAGGTGAGACCACCCTATTTAATTCGGCAAACCCAGAACCTCAGTACCCTATTCTATTTTTCTGTTTTCATATGTGTACTACCTCGAACATACTATATTATTATTTATCATATTTATCGTTTGCTGTCGGTCTAGCCCTGCTAAACCTAAGCTTCATGAAGAGAAGCATCTATGTTTTCTTCACTGCTACATCTCCACCGTGTTAGCATGGTCCCAGGCACACAGTAGGTGCTCAATAAATATTGTGAAGTTGGTGTGAGTTGAGTTATTCCTAATTCATGTGGACTCATGCATTCAGCACATATTTAGTGCACCCCACTCTGAGTGTCAAGAGGTGAGGATGTAGCAGTGACTAAGCATGGCCCCAGCTTTTAAGCCATGTCCTGTTTGCCCCTGGGATAAAGGCAAAAGTCACCATGGCCCATGAGGCTCTGTATGGTTGGCCCCACAGACCTGCCCACTCTCTCTCCCCTTGCTCACTCTGCTGCAGCCACATTGGCTTCCAGTCTGTTCCTTGATCAAGCCCTACTCCCTCTTAATATTCCAATGCACTCTCTAGTCTGATTCCACCGCCCAGAAGACATACGTCTCTGCCTGGTGAATTCATTCTCATCCTTCCAGGCTCAGCTGGAACATCACCTCTCTGACTGTGTTCTCGTGGCCCCTTCACATCTGGATGCCACCACTCTCAGCCCCTTGACCTTGAGTAAGTTATGTCCTCTCTCTGAGCCCCACGTGCCTCATCTGTGACATGAGGGTGTTCCCTTATTGTGCAGGTTCTCTGCAAGACCAGCAGCTCCCTGAGGTTTGGGATTATGCCAGCTGCCCAGCACAGGGCCTGGCCTGGACCAGGAACTCAATAAGTGTCTGTGAAGGGAATGAACAAGCAGTCTGGGGACCCACCAGGCCACCTTGTCCCCACCCTGCAAGATGACTGTCTTGACGCTTCTAATCTGCTCAAACCACAGCAACTCACTTCAGTGTGGTCAAAGGGTGTCTTAAAGAGAGGGGACCCAGATTCTTCACCAAGTCTGCTTTCGGCAGCCCAGGCCTGTCGGCTCTGGGGCTACACCCCATGCCAGCCCACTGTCCTGTCACAGCTGTGGAAGCTGAGTTCCGGAGAACGGGATGTGATTTACCTGAAGTCTCCCAAGTAGAACCCATGCTAGAGCTGGGTTCAGAACTTCAGTGTCCTTACTCCTAGTCCAGGGCTCTGTCCACGCCACAAGGACTGAAAAACACACTCAGGCATCTTTAACTGGGCACAGAGTTCAGGACAGCTGCATGAAATCTCACCTTTAAGTAAATGCTGAGTGTGGGTGTTGTGCCACCTACTGGGCGGGGTCAGCTTTGGATAAGGAAGGTTTTGAGTAGTGATCCCTGCCACACTCAGCCCTCAGAGAACATTCCAGGAGCTCCTCTTCTGTACAGACCCTGGGCTACACACTTGACAGATATCATCTCTTATCTTTACAAATGAGTATTATTCCCATTTTATAGATGGGGAAACTGAGGCTCAGAGTGGTGTAGTGACTCACTCCAGGTCATGGTCGGTAGAACCGGCATTCTGACCCAGGTTTATGGTCTCCAAAGCACTGAACCCAGGAAAGCAGGAGAGCAGGGTGGGCATGAGCACAGATCTGGAATTGCAAGACTAGAGTGAGCATGCGTGCCATGGTTTTGAATAAAATCTCTTATCTTTTCCCCCCATCAGGGTTTGGTATCACCAGGACCTCCTCCTCCACTGCTGGTCAGACCCAGATCTGGCCCAGTTAATCCAGTGGGAGCCTGTTCTAGGGGAATGAGGAGGGTCCTCCCTCCCTGCTCAGACCCTGCGCTCAGCCGTCTGCAGAACATCAGCGCTGAGTGTGCAGCCCAGAATCCCAGTTGCAAGCCGATCTCTGGGGGCCTGCCGTTTCCTCCTGCCGGCCAGCCCCATGCCCAGCCCAAGTCTTATTATTATTTGTTTAATGTATAGTATGCTATGTTTTAGTTTTTTTTTTTTTTTTGAGTCTCACTCTGTTGCCCTGGGTAGAGTGCAGTGGTGTCATCGTAGCTCACTGCAACCTCCAACTCCTGGGCTCAAGCAATCCTCCTGCTTCAGCCTCCCAAGTAGCTGGGACGATAGGCACAGCCACCATGCCTGGCTAATTTTTCTATTTTTTGTAGAGATGGGGTCTTGCTCTTGCTCAGGCTGGTCTCGAGCTCCTGGCCTCAGGCGATCCACCTGCCTTGGCCTCCCAAAGTGCTAGGATTTCAGGCCTGAGCCACCAGGCCCAGCCTGCACTCTGCTTTCTTGGCCCTGATCGAGCACCAAAGCTCTGACCCTGCCCTCCCGAGCCCATGAAGGTCCGCGCTCACCATGTTTCATGTTGTCCTTCCACTCGCCGACATAGTGGTCGCCGTTCACAGCGAACACCTGGTGCCTCAGTCCGTTCTTCTGGGCCTTCCGGTCCCACCCCTTCCACAGTGGCTCCGACTTTTTTGGGCATTTAGAGACGGGCATGGTGGTTGCTTCTGCAAGGCTGGAAGGTCCTGGCAAGTGGTCAGAGACATCGGGGGCTTTAGTGTGCCCTGCGTACTGCCAGGATCCTGAGCTCAAGGGGGGCGAGTCATGTGTGTTCTAGTCCCCAGGGCGGGTGAGCAGCCCTTGGTGGGGGTCCTTTAGTGCTGGACTGACCCTTGGCTATCCCCTCCCTTGCCTCTCCTGGGGCCCCTCGGGGGGGCTCTGATGGCATAATTGCTTGGGAACCCAGGGAGACCAGTAGAGCAGGAGGGTTTGTGATGGCAGCAGGGAAAAGCTGGCCCTGGAGTGGGGGTGGTGGTCACATATTTAATAACCACTATGACCAATCAAGCGGGTGCTGGCTCTAAGGCTGGAGCAGCCCCCAGTGGGGTGGACAAGGCAGTGGCGAGCACCAGGATCCACTCCAGGGGAACAAGAGGGCAGCCAGGCCGTGCTTGGCTGGCAGACAGCTGTCTACTGTGCAGCCTCCAGGGGTGCTCCCGGCCCAGCGCCCAGCACTTTGGTCCTGCTTCTCGGAATACCTAGGATTGGAACCTGCTGGCCTGCCCTGCCCTCCATCCCCAAGAGAAGGAACTCCTTGAGTGTCAGGGACTGTGTCTTCTCTCTCTTTGTCTCCCACCACTTATAGTAGCTGGCGCATAGTGGGCCCTCAGCCAAGAGCCAGGTGGGGTCTGATTGTACCCTTTTCTCTTCCCCCTCCCCTCCTCCCTCTGCCATTCACCTCTCTCCATATCATAACCTAGACATTGTGTGGGGGTCATTGTTCCATGCTCTGGCTTGAAAGATACTGGGAGGGGAGGGCACCTCCAGGAACCTGACCAGGCCCTGGGGCCTGTGCCACACTGGTTGTCACACATTTTCACAGTCATGCCTGGGAATAGGGAAAATCATTCCAGGCAAAGAAAACACCAGAGCAAAAGCTGGGAGGGGCAAAACAGTGTCAGTTCCTAAATTTTATATTGTTGGGGTTTTTTCCCTCCTATTTCCAAGTACCACTTGTACTATCATTAATTTTTATATTTAAATTAACTCACTGTAAAAAAAAATCAATACATATATCCAAAAAAGGAGACATTGTTACATTATCACTAGTATAAATAGAAAACCAGTATCAGGTACCCTAAGGCAAAGGTAACTGGAAAAATAAAAACACTAAAAAGAGCCAACTGTAGTCTTAGCGAGGTGGCTTACAGTTGCTGAGGTCCAAAGACTCTGCTTAAAGGAGAGACTGGCAAATGTTAAGAGAGGTGTTAATGCAGTATTAGCCCCAGACTGACACTTTCTCTCTGGCTTGCTCAGAATTGTAAGAGAACTTAAACTCTGATAACTTTGTTATGATGTCACTGGGTGTTACTTCATGTTCACCAGTGCAACATAAATTGTCCTCCATCCCACACTTTCGGGAATATAGCTTCTGCTCTGAGAGGAGGTTGCAGTCTTCATACATGAGCTGTTCAAAGGAAACGAAAGTCTCCCAAGGGCAGCGCAGACCCGGCCTAGGTTGTTTTGATGCTAAATAACAATAAGGACCACAGTGGAAGGGGAGGGGAGCGGGGCCCAGACGGCTGGGGGTCAGTCCCAAGTCCGGCCCTGCCCCACCCGCGCCCGCTGGCGTGCACTCACCTGCGGGTCACAGGCTCCAGGCGTCCTCCCCGCTGGGGTCGTCATAGCGACGCGCCGCCAAGCAACCTGACAGTGCCCGCCCCTTCCTGCCCAGACCTGGTAGTGGCAAAGTTTGAAGGGCAAACCCACATCACACCGGTTCTTAGTCTTGTGGGGGTCGGGACTGCTTTGAGCATCTAAGGGAAGCTCTGGAGACCCTCACTCCTGGAGGATGGGCGCGTACATATCACCTTAAAGGAGGCGGCTCCAGTCACTCCTCTGCTCTCACCCTCCCGTGGCTCCTCTTGTTTCTCAGGGAAACGCCCTTGTTTCCTCTCTGACCGTGTCCCATGCTCCTGGCACCCAGTCTCTGGTGGAGCGACACACCGGCTTCCTTGTGGTTCCTGGAAAATGTTGGGCATGTTCCTGACTCAGGGCCTTTGCCCCTTCTGTGCCCACCGCCAGGACATCTGTTCCTCCAAAGCCACCCGATCATTCCCTCCTCTCCTGGGCTTTATTCAAAAGTCACTTTCTCAGTGAGGAGTTCCTGGAATCACCCTATTTAAAATTGGAATCTCAATATATACTTGCCAAGCCTTATTCCTGTTTTATGTTCGTTAGCACTTTGCACAGACATACACATGTCTTTTTTATTGTCTACTTGAAGACAGACATTTTGTCTTACAATTTCTCTTTTCAATAAAAATGTTCAAAACACATAAAAAACATAACTACAATGCATAGCACCTATTACCACCTCTGCCCAGATTTAACAATTATTGGCATTTTGCCATATTCGAAAGCAGAAAAGTTTTTGTGTTTTTTCACTGCTATCTCCATAGGATATAGAAGTGTGCCAGGCACATAGTAGTTGCTTAATAAAAATATTTGTCACATGAGGCCAGCCATGGTGGCTCATGCCTATAATCCCAGCACATTGGGAGACTGAGGCAAGAGGGTCACTTAAGACCAGGAGTTTATGACCCACATGGGCAACATATTGAGACTCTGTCTCTATAAAAAATAGAAAAATTAGCCAGGTGTGGTGGCATGCACCTGCAGTCCCAGCTACTTGGAAGGGTAAGGCAGGAGGATTGCTTGAGCCCAGGAGTTCAAGGTTAAAGTGAGCTATGATCACATAATTGCACTTCTGCCTGGGTAACAGAGTGAGACTCTGTCTCTAAAAAAATAAAGTAAATATTTGTCAAATGAATGAGTGATGTGCTTTCAGGGACTCCCATTCCGGGAGTCTCTGTTTCTCAGGTTAGAGACTCCTTCTAGAGAGGAACCAGAATCTCTAAGCACAAGATTCTGTGGAAACTGTAATCTGCCCAGGGATATCCAGCTTGCCCTAGCTGATTCCCAAGGGGCTGTGTCCTCCTGAAGGGACTACTTTTTCTCATTTGCACAAAGATGTGGTGTGGGCTGGAGACAGCCCTGAGAGGAGCTGTATTTTCTGGGGGTGGGGGTCCCCCTGCTGTGCAGAAGCAGCTCTGTCCTGCCCCAGACCGTGTTCTCTCTGTGCCGTCTCAGGCTGCAGCTCCAACGTGGAGCACAGGCCAGGCATGTGGCATGCACTTGGTGAGCTGGTGGGCTCTCTCATACCTTTGCTCCTCCCTCTCACTCAAATGGGAGTTTTGCTCTGATCTCCACATTTAGCACATCATTTATATCTAATTTGTTGGATACCTCTCTTTCTCTCTCCCAGTAGACCGTAATTGATGGACAGAGAACTTCCACGGTGTATCTTCCTGCCTTATCCAAGGTTCTTTGGTTGCAAGTAGAGAAAGCATCTCCTGTTATCCAAAAAGGGTAATTTATTACAAGGATAGTAGAGTGTTCATGGAGTCCAATAATAGGAAATTCAGCTAGAGTTTATAAGGAGCTAGACTCCAGAATGCTAAAAATGGTTGCCCCTTATAGCACCTAAGTTCCAGTCACTCACCAGAAGTTAATTGGCTGTTTCTGAATTCCAATCCCAAATTCCTGATTGGCCCAGCTAGGGTCTGGGGTCTGCCCCTGGCCACTCATGCTGCCAACACTGTGGTTCTTTTCATGAAATTTCCTCCTCCTCAGATACCTGGCCAGCAGTCCCAGCCAGGCTTTACCGTGGTACAAACTGTCCCTTGGCTGGTGGCCCTGTCCAGAGCCACCTTGCCACCTGCTGAATGGTCTAGAACCTTCTTTCTCCCTAGGCCAGTCTGATACATGGTCCCCAGCCTCAGTCCCACCATGGCAAAGAGCCCTTTCTCAGCCCCTAATCAGACCCTGGCTCAGAGGAAGCTAGGACTGCCCCACAGAGAAGAGTATGGGGCAAAGTAAGGCTGTCTGCACGGGCAGACCTGCTGGAAGGACAGGTTACAAACCTACGAGATTACTGTTCCTATGGGGCTGGAGTCTGGTAGCATTATTCCCAAATACCTGAGTAGGCGGTTTGGACTGACCAGTCCCCAACACTGAAGTGCCAGGACCATCAAGTGTGGGGGCTCCTGTTCCAAATACCCTTCTGATAATCACTTGCTAAGTTTGAGTGGGTGGAATTTGGCTGGGGTCCTCCCAAGGACCTCTTCGACAGCTTGGGGTGAAAGGGACTCCCCCACATGCCCACAGATAAAAGTTGCCTTGTTGTCACTTTCCTAGGTACACAGAGCTTTGGAAATCCTAAGGGAATCCTAAGATTTCATCCAACGCATGCTGAGTTGTCTAACTCCTGGGGGTGCCATCCCGCTGTAGTCCACTCCTGAGAGCAGGGTCTAAGATCCAATCAGAAAGGGGCTTTCTGGAGCTGAGCGACCTGGGCCTCAACCTTCCCAGAAGTGACAGGAAGCACCCACCTGTCAGAACCAGGAAAGTCTTCGGTGCACATAACAGACAAAAGGTGGGCACAACCCAAATATTCTTCAACAGATGGGTGGATAAACAAAGTGCGGTCTGTCCATGCGATGGAATCCTACTTTGCTATAAAAAGGAAAGAAGCTTTGACATGCTATGACATGCTAAGACATGCTACAACATGGAGGAACCTTGAAGACATGATGTTAAGTGACAGATGCCAGACACAAAAGGACACCTATTATGTGATTCCTTTCATTTCAAATGTCCAGAATAGGCAAATCTGTAGAGGCAGACAGCAGATTAGTGGTCGCCAGGGGCTGATAGCTAAAGGGTACAGGATTTCTTTTGAGGTGATGAAAATATTCTAAAATTGACTATGGGGATGATCCCACAACTCCAAGTAGACTAAAAACATTGAATTGTACACTTTAATTGAGTGCATTTTATGCTATGTGAACTAGCTCAATGAATGAGCGCCCTCTAGGGGCTCTCAGCTCTCCAGAGTGAGTCACAGACCACTTTTTTTTGAGACTTCTGCTGAATTAAAAATCAGAGAAATGCCAAATTACCACACAGTGTGGTAAATTTTGTTTAACTTTTTATTGAAGTGTAAAATACACATAGAAAAGTGGATATATCATCAGTGTATAGCTTGATAAATTTTCACAAACCGAACACAACCTTTTTGTGAAAACCGACAGTTTCTGGGACTGTCTCTCTCTTGGGGAAAAAGACCAAAAGTCTAAATTTGAGTCCCTTCATATATATGAGGCCGGTTCCAAGTGACTTTGTAGGCTCCCTCTTTTTCTCTCCTTTCTCCCTTATTTTTTCCCTGATCTCTAAGGTTATGCAGTCAATGAGGTGGCTATTTATATTTAAGTTTAAATCTAAGTTAAATAAAATTAAGATTTTCTCAGTTGTGCTGGCTTCACTCCAAGTGCTCAGTGGGCACATGTGGCAACTCGCTACCATAGGGGACAGCACAGATGCAGGACATTTTTGGTATCATAGAAAGTTTTAATGGGCAGAGCTGCTCTAGGGGATGAACTTTGACTTCTATCCTCAATCTCTTCTTTGAAAAATTTCCTTTTGCTTCTGTCTCTCCCCTCAACACTTTTTCTTAAAAAAAAAAAAAAAAGGAAAAAATGGTTAGCAAAATGCTCTGTCAGAACCAAACATAACGTCTGTAGGGATAAACCAGTGGAAATCACAGTGTTTGAAAATAGTCGTTAGGCAATGAAATAAAGCTAATAAATCATCCCAAGGAAAAATGCACTGCCTCACTAGCAATTAAAGAAATGAAAATTAAAATTACCCTGCCATACCATTACATACTGTCTAGACTAGAAAAACGCGTAAAAATAATGGACTGTGATATTGGAAAGAGAGACACCATTACATGCTGCTAGCCACCATGCAATTAGGTAAATCCTCCTAAAGAACCATCTGGAACTGTGTTACAGAAACTGTAAAAACTATTTTCTGACCGAATAATTCCTCTTAATGACTACTATTTATTCAGTTTGTAGCTGGTATGAGGCATAGGACTTGGCACTTTACTTTTAAAAAAATTTACTTCTCACAAACATTCTTATGAGATTGGTCAATATCCCTATCCTCATTTTTTTTTTTTTTTTGTAGAGACAGGGTCTTGCTTTGTTGCCTAGGCTGGAGTGCAGTGGCCCAGTTATATAGTTCACTGTAAGCTCGAACTCTTGGGCTCAATGATCCTCTTCCCTCAGCTTCCTGAGTAGCTGGGAATGCAGGCGCATACCACCACGCCTGCCTAACTTCTTAATTTTTTGTAGAGATGGGGTCTTGCTGTGTTGCCCAGGCTCATCTTGAACTCCTGGCCTCAAATGATCCTCCTGCCTTGGCCTCCCAAAGTGTTTGGATTACAAAGTGCTGGGTCACCTTGCCCTTTATCCTCATTTTAGAAAGCAGCAAACTCTTATGTTCACAGAAGTTAGGTAACATATCCAGAGTAAAAGAGCAAGGGAGTAGAAGATCCAAGAGATTCAGTCTTATAGCTCTCTGGGGGAAGATATTTATGTAAAAATATATGTATGAATGTAATTATTACAGTATTACAAAAAGAAAAATTGGAAAATGCACACAGGCCAAATGTAACTAGGGTCTGGCACATAGCAGTTGCTCAGTAAATGCTGATTTTATTTTTATTTTATTTTATCTTATTTTACCGGTCTTACACTGAGGGCAGTAAATGCTAATTTTAAAAAGCAATTCAATTGTGCCTATAGTTAATAATACTGTATTCTACGCTTAAAAATTTGTTGAGTCAGCCTGTTGATGGAGTTAAGAAATAAATAAAAAAAAAATTTGTTAAGAGGGTAGAGCTCATGTTATTCTTACCACAATAAAATAAAATTAATTTAATTTATTTATTTGCTTTTATTTTTACCCGTCCTCCGCAACCCTAAACATTATTTTTTAAACCCCAAATCAAAAAGCCCACAATTCCGTGGGTCAGGGTCCTGGCCCTTTAAAAGTCAGAGAAAGGAGGAGGGTTAGGAAGCTGAGGTAATAGGCTGCGAGCCTTATTTAAATGAGCATGCGTAAAGCTCGCCGGCGTGCCTCCGCTTCATTTCTGCACTCAGTGCGCGTGCGCTACCTGAAGCAGGTGGGGGGGGGCCTGTCGGCTCCGCCCTCCTATTTAGGTGGGCGGAGACAGTCGCGTGAGTTTGCGGGACCCACTTTCTCCCGCGCAATTAACCAGCCCTGCCGCTTTGCACATGCGCGTACGTCAGCACGGGATGGGGAGGGCTACTAATCGATGGGTGGGGTTGCGCCTGCGCTCCGGCCGCCTCTGCCGGAAGTGGGCAGGGTCGCGTACCAAGGCGGAAAGGCCGGAGGGAGCTGGCGCGGTCGAGGCGCGAGTTGCTGAATGTGGGGCCGTGGTTGTCCCAGATTCCGTGATGCTGCATTACTAAATGTAGAGAGGTAAAGACCGTAGTACAAACACAGAGAACTTTTTGATTTAAAAAAGATTTTACAAGATTATTCTCGTAAATATGGATGTATGTTAAATGAAGGTTTTAGGGAGAGGGAGGTTTTCTTAAATGTTTCTTTTCCCCATAAATTCTTACATTTCCGGAAGACTTCAAGACTCAAGAAACATACGGTTTGGATTCTCCCATGTGCCCAGCTTGAAAACACGTATTATAAAAACAAAGCAAAAATGGAGTGGGAGAAAGGTTCTTGCCCACTTGCCCACATGGACATATGTCCCAGTCAGGAAAATGTTAGGAAGATGTGTTAATTTAAACAAGAGCCACTGGCCGGGCGCGATGGCTCATGCCTGTAATCCTAGCACTCTGGGAGGCCGAGGCGGGCGGATTGTTTGAGCTCAGGAGTTCAAGACCGGCCTGAGAAGAGTGAGACCCCGTCTCTACAAAAAAGAGAAAAATTAGCCCCCCTCCCCCGTCTCTACTAAAAAATAGAAAGAAATGATCTGGACAACTAAAAATATATATATAGAAAAAAAAATTAGCCGGGCATGGTGACATGCCTGTAGTCCCAGCTACTCGGGAGGCTGAGGCAGAAGGATCGCTTGAGCCCAGGAGTTTGAGGTTGCTGTGAGCTAGGCTGAGGTCACGCACTCTAGCTTGGGCAAAAGAATAAGAATCTGTCTCAAAAAAAAAAACAAACAAACAATAAACAAGAGCCACAAAAAATAAGGCTGGGCTTGGTAGCTCATGCCTATAACCCCAGCACTTTGGGAGGCTAAAGGGGGGAGGTTCATTTGAGGCCAGGAGTTCGAGATCAGCCCAGACAACATATGGAGACCATGTCTATAAAAAGTGAATAAATAAAAATTTTAAAATAATAAAAAGTAAAAAGAAAAGATGATTCTTGACCACCGTGAGGAAGTTGCCGAGATATTCTTTGGGGCTAGGGAGAATAGCTTTTCTTTGGGTAGTCACCATCTTCCTAAGCTATTTTCCCCTTGAAAGAGAGGATTTTAGAAGGATCCTAAGCCAAGAATGGACTTGGTAAAAAGAATGAATTGCTTCATAGGTACCTTAAAGAGCATAGAAAAATAATGAAAAAGAAAACAAGGAAATCCTTAAGTGGACTAAAAATCCACAATTAGTTCATCTGATGTTCTCCCAGGGCCAACTTGTGGGCAGATGACCTGTATAGTCACACAGAGCCCCCAGCACAGATGGGCCTTCTGCTCAGCTTAGTACCCTGCTGTCACTATTTTGAAATTCTTTTTTTTTTTTTTTTTTTTGAGACAGAGTCTCACTGTGTTGCCTGGGCTAGAGTGCCATGGCGTCAGCCTAGCTCACAGCAACCTCAAACTCCTGGGCTCAAGCAATCCTTCTGCCTCAGCCTCCCGAGTAGCTGGGA